>JAMKPZ010004149.1:0-12356 GCA_024699675.1 Amphibolis antarctica
CACTGGATCCCATCAGAACTCAAATGTTAAGTGTGTTTGGGCAAGAGTTGTACTAAGAAGGGTGACCTCTTGTGAAGTTCTTGTGTTGCACTCATTTTTGAATTCGTATAGTCCATTAGTTTTCGAATGTTGCATGTGACTAAACTAATCTCTGACACGTTTTTCAAATCTGGAAGAATAGTGTGGAACATTTGTGACGTCGAGGGGATGCAAGTTTTAAGATTGAAGGATCTCGGAAGGTGCAAATTAGGTGATAATGCTAAAAATTGAAATGATCAAGACTTCTTTAATTCCCATAAATTTTCCAAATAGTTAGAAATTCTAAAAATTTAACACTCTGAATATTGTAGAAATCAAATAATGCAACTATTTTTTCAAATTTGTCGAAACAGAAAATTTACAAATTGAAATTACTTGTAAATTAATAAAATTCTCACGAGGGTCGATTTCATATATATTTGTAACCGACATTGTGTCTTTTGTAGGCACACCAACACAAAAGCAGTGGAAGCCTTCAAAGTTGCACAGTTATGTGTGCTTGGGCAAGACTAGTACTAAGATGGATGACCCCTTGGCAAATTGTTGTGTTGCACACATTTTTTAATTCCTCGAGTTAATTATTCCTTCACCGATGCATGCAATTAACCTAATCTATGACACGAAATTGAAATATACCAAAATAGAGTGCAAGATTGCTGACATGGGAGGGACGCCTTTTCCAAGATTCGGGAATCTCGGATCGTGCAAACAAGGATAAAGAAGTAAAAGTTGAAATGATGAAGACTTCTTCAATTCCCACAATTCTTACAAACAGTCAGATATTTTAAATTTCTAAGTCTTTGAATAAATGAAGCAATCAAATAATCTAAAAGTTATTTAAATCATTATGAAAGAGAGAATTTACAAAATGAAATTAAATGTGAATTAACACTTTTTTTTTCGTGCATGCCATTACATATAGATGTGTAACCAACATCGGGTCGTGTGCGAACGTACTAACACAAAAGCACTGGATCCCATCAGAACTCCAATGTTAAGTGTGTTTGGGTAAGAGTTGTACTAAGAAGGGTGACCTCTTGTGAAGTTCTTGTGTTGCACTCATTTTTGAATTCGTATAGTCCTTTAGTTTTCGAAAGTTGCATGTGACTAAACTAATATCTAACACGTTTTTCAAATCTGGAAGAATAGTGTGGAACATTGGTGACGTCGAGGGGATGCAAATTTCAAATTCATCGAAATTTAAAATTTACAAATTTAAATTAAACATATATTAATAAAATTTTCACGTGGGTCAATTTCATATATATTTATAACCGACATTGTCTCTTTTGCAGGCACACCAACACAAAAGCAGTGGAAGCCTTCAAAGTTGCACAGTTATGTGTGCTTGAGCAAGAGTAGTACTAAGATGGATGACCTCTTGGCAAGTTGCACAAATTTTTAAATTCGTCTGGTCAATTTTTCTTCAACAGATGCATGCGATTAAGCTAATCTATGACACGAAGTTGAAATATACCAAAATAGAGTGCAAGATTGTAGACATGGGAGGGATGGCTTTCCCAAGGTTGGGGAATTCCGGATTGTGCAAACAAGGTGAGAGAAGTAAAAGTTTAAATGATGAAGACTTCTTTAATTCCCATAATTTTTACAAATAGACAGATATTTTAAATTTCTAAGTCCTTCAATAAATGAAGCAATCAAATAATATAAAAGTTATTTCAATCGTCACGAAAGAAAAAATTTACAAAATGAAATTAAATATGAATTAATACATTTTTTTACGTGCATGCCATTTCACATAAAGGTGTAACCGACGTTTGGATGTGTGTGACGATACTAACACAAAAGCACTAGATCCCTTCAGAACTCCAAAGTTAAAAGTGTTTGTGCAAGAATAGTACTAAGAAGGGTGACGTCTTGGGAAGTTCTTGTGTTGCACTCATTTTTGAATTCGTATAGTCCATTAGGTTTTGAAAGTTGCATGTGACTAAACTAATCTCTGACACGTTTTTCTTATCTGGAAGAATAGTGTGAAAGATTGGTGACGTCGTGGGGATGCAAGTTTGAAGATTGAGGGATCTCGGAAGGTGCAAATTAGGTGATAATGCTAAAAGTTGAAATGATCAAGACTTCTTTAATTCCCATAAATTTTCCAAACTGTTAGAAATTCTATAAATTTAAGACTCTGAATAATGTAGAAATCAAATAATGCAACTGTTTTTTCAACTACGTTGAAACAGAAAATTTACAAATTGAAATTAAATGTAAATTAATAAAATTTTCATGTGGGTCGATTTCATATATATTTTTAATCGATATTGTCTCTTTTGCAGGCACACGATCAAAAAAGCGGTAGAATCCTTCAAAGTTCCACAGTTATATGTGCTTGGGCAGAGTAGTACTAAGATGGATGAACTCTTGGCAAGTTGTTGTGTTGCACAAATTTTTAAATTCGTCTAGTCAATTTTTCTTCAACAGATGCATGCGATTAAGCTAATCTATGACACAAAGTTGAAATATACCAAAATAGAGTGCAAGATTGCAGACATGGGTGGGATGGCTTTCCCAAGGTTGGGGAATCCTGGATTGTGCAAACATGGAGAGAGAAGTAAAAGTTGAAATGTTGAATAGTTCTTTAATTCCCACAATTCTTACAAACAGTCAGATATTTTAAATTTCTAAGTCTTTGAATAAATGAAGCAGTCAAATAATATAAAATTTATTTCAATCGTTGTGAAAGAAAAAATTTAAAAAATGAAATTAAATCATAATTAAGACAGTTTTTTAAATGCATGCCATTTCATATAGAGGTGTAACCGAAATTGGGTTGTGTGCGACCATACTAACACAAATGCATTACATCCCATCAGTACCTTAAAGTTCAGTGTGTTTGGGCAAGAGTAGTACTAAGAAGGGTGACCTCTTGAGAAGTTCTTGTATTGCACACATTTTTGAATTCGTATAGTCCATTAGTTGTCGAAAGTTGTATGTGACTAAACTAATCTCTAACACGTTCTTCTTATCTAGAAGAATAGTGTGGAACAATGGTGACGTCGAGGGGACGCTAGCTTGAAGATTGAGGAATCTCGGAAAGTGCAAATTAGGTGATAATGCAAAAAGTTGAAATGATGAAGACTTCTTTAATTCCCATAAATTTTCCAAACAGTTACAAATTCTAAATAATTAAGACTCTGAATAATGTAGAAATCGAATAATGCAAATGTTTTTTCAATTTCGTCGAAAAAGAAAATTTACAAAATTGAAATTAAATGTAAATTATCAAAATTTTCACGTGGGTCGATTTCATATATATTTGTAACCGACATTGTGTCTTTTGCAGGCACACCAACACAAAAGCAGTGGAAGCCTTCAAAGTTCCATAGTTATGTGCACTTGGGCAAGAGAAGTACTAAGATGGATGACCACATGGCAAGTAGTTGTGTTGCACACATTTTTAAATTCGTTTGGTCAATTATTCTTCGACAGATGCATGCGATTGAACTAATTTTTGACACGAAATTGAAATATACCAAAATAGAGTGCAATATTGCTGACAAGGGAGGCATGCCTCTTGCAACAATGGGGAATCCCGGATTGTGCAAACAAGGCGAGAGAAGTAAAAGTAGAAATGATGAAGACTTCTTTAATTCCCACAATTCTTAGAAACAGTCGGATATTTTAAATTTCTAAGTCTTTGAATAAAAGAAGCAATCAAATAATCTAAAAGTTATTTAAATCCTTATGAAAGAGAAAATTTACAAAATGAAATTAAATGTGAATTAAAACATTTTTTTACATGCATGCCACTACATATAAAGGTGTAACCGACATTGGGTCCTCTGCGACCATACTAACACAAAAGCACTGCATCCCATCAGAACTCCAAAGTTAAGTATGTGTGGGCAAGAGTAGTACCAAGATGGGTGACCTCTTGGGAAGTCCTTGTGTTGCACTCATTTTTGAATTCGTATAGTCCATTAGTTTTTGAAAGTTGCATGTGACTAAACAAATCTCTGACACGTTTTTCAAATCCGGAAGAATAGTGTGGAACATTGGTGACGTCGAGCGGATGCAAGTTTGAAGATTGAGGGATCTCGTAAGCTGCAAATTAGGTGTTAATGCTAAAAGTTGAACTGATCAAAACTTCTTTAATTCCAACAAATTTCCCAAATAGTTAGAATTACTAAAAATTTAGGACTCTGAATAATGTAGAAATCAAATAATGCACATGTTTTTTCAACTTCGTTGAAACAAAAAATTTACAAATTGAAATTAAATGTAAATTAACAAAATTTTCAATTTGGTCGATTTCATAAATATTTGTAACCGACATTGTGTCTTTTGCAGCCCACCAACACAAAAGCAGTGGAAGCCTTCAAAGTTCCATAGTTATGTGTGCTTGGGCAAGAGTAGTACTAAGATGGATGACCTCTTGGCAAGTTGTTGTGTTGCACACATTTTTAAATTCGTTTGGTCAATTATTCTTCGACAGATGCATGCGATTGAAGTAATCTTTGACCCGAAATTGAAATATACCAAAAAAGAGTGCAAGATTGCGGACATGGGAGGGACGCCTTTTCCATGATTGGGGAATCTCAGATTGTGAAAACAAGGAGAGAGAAGTAAAAGTTGAAATGATGAAGATTTCTTTAATTCCTACAATTCTTACAAACAGTCTAATATTTTAAATTTCTAAGTCTTTGAATAAAAGAGGCAATCAAATGACCTAAATGTTATTTAAATCGTTATGAAAGAGATAATTTAAAAAACGAAATTAAATGTGAATTAACACATTTCTTACGTGCATGCCACTACATAAAGAGGTGTAACCGACATTGGGTCATGTGCGACCATACTAGCACAAAAGCACTGCATCCCATCAGAACTCCAATGTTAAGTGTTTTCGGGCAAGAGTAGTACTTAGAAGGGTGACCTCTTGAGAAGTTCTTGTGTTGCACTCATTTTTGAATTCGTATAGTCCATCTGACAGATTGTTCGAATCCGGAAGAATAGTGTGGAACATTGGTGACGTCGAGGGGATGCGAGTTTGAAGATTGAGAGATCTCGGAAGGTGCAAATTAGGTGATAAAGCTAAAGGTTGAAATGATCAAGACTTCTTTGATTCCCATAAATTTTCCAAACAGTTAGAAATTCTAAAAATTTAACACTCTGAATAATGTAGAAATCAAATAATGCAACTGTTTTTTCAAATTCGTCGAAACAGAAAATTTGTAAATTGAAATTAAATGTAAATTAATAAAATTTTCACGTGAGTCGATTTCATATATATTTGTAACCAACAACGTATCTTTTGCAAGCACACCAACACAAAAGCAGTGGAAGCCTTCAAAGTTCCATAGTTATGTGTGCTTGGGCAAGAGTAGTTCTAAGATGGATGACCTCTTGGAAAGTTGTTGTGTTGCACACATTTTTAAATTCGTCTGGTCAATTATTCTTTGACAGATTCATGCAATTGAACTAATCTTTGACACGAAATTGAAATATATCAAAATAGAATGCAATATTGCAGACATGGGAGGGATGCCGTTTCCAAGATTGGTGAATCCCGGATTTTGCAAACAAGGTGACAGAAGTAAAAGTAGAAATGATGAAGACTTCTTTAATTCCAACAATTCTTACAAACAGTCATATATTTTAAATTTCTACGTCTTTGAATAAAAGAAGCAATCAAATAATCTAAAAGTTATTTAAATCGTTATGAAAGAGAAAATTTACAAAATGAAATTAAATGTGAATTAACACATTTTTTTAGGTGCATGCCACTACATATACAGGTGTAACCGACATTGGGTTGTGTGCGACCATACTAACACAAAAGTACTAAATCTCATCAGAACTCTAAAGTTAAGTGTGTTTGGGCAAGAGTAGTATTAAGAAGGGTGACCACTTGTGAAGTTCTTGAGTTGCACTACTTTTTGAATTCGTATAGTCCATTAGTTTTCAAAAGTTGCATGTGACTAAACTAATCCATGGCATGTTTTTCAAATCCGGAAGAATAGTGTAGAACATTGGTGACGTCGAGGGGATGCAAGTTTGAAGATTGAGGGATCTCGGAAGGTGCAAATTTGGTGATAATGCTAAAAGTTGAAATGATCAAAACTTCTTTAATTACCATAAATTTTCCAAACAGTTAGAAATTCTAAATAATTAAGACTCTGAATAATGTAGAAATCGAATAATACAACTATTTTTTAAATTTCATTGAAACAGAAAATTTACAAAATTGAAATAAAATGTAAATTAACAAAATTTTCACGTGGGTCGATTTCATATATATTTGTAACCAACATTGTGTCTTTTGCAGGCACACTAACACAAAAGCAGTGGAAGCCTACAAAGATCCATAGTTATGTGCACTTGGGCAAGAGAAGTACTAAGATGGATGACCAATTGGCAAGTTGTTGTGTTGCACACATTTTTAAATTCGTCTGGTCAATTATTCTTCGACAGATGCATGCGATTGAACTAATCTTTGTCACGAAATTGAAACATACCAAAATAGAGTGCAATAGTGATGACATGAGAGGCATGCCTCTTTCTAGAATGGCGAATCCCGGATTGTGCAAACAAGGCGAGAGAAGTAAAAGTAGAAATGATGAAGACTTCTTTAATTCCCAAAATTCTTAGAAACAGTCAGATATTTTAAATTTCTAAGTCTTTGAATAAAAGAAGTAATCAAATAATCTAGAAGTTATTTAAATCCTTATGATAGAGAAAATTTACAAAATGAAAATAAATGTGAATTAAAACATTTTTTTATGTGCATGCCACTATATATAGAGGTGTAACCGACGTTCGGTCCTCTGCGACCATACTAACACAAAAGCAATGGATCCCATCAGAACACCAAAGTTAAGTATGTTTAGGCAAGAGTGGTACTAAGATGGGTGACCTCTTGGGAAGTTCTTGTGTTGCACTCATTTTTGAATTCGTATAGTCCATTAGTTTTCGAAAGTTGCATGTGACTAAACTAATCTCTGACACGTTTTTCAAATCCGAAAGAATAGTGTGGAACATTGGTGACGTCGAGGGGATTCAAGTATGAAGATTGAGGGATCTCGTAAGGTGCAAATTAGGTGATAGTGCTAAAAGTTGAACTGATCTAAACTTCTTTAATTCCCACAAATTTTCCAAGTAGTTAGAATTTCTAAAAATTTAGGACTCTGAATAATGTAGAAATCAAATAATGCTCCTCTTTTTTGAACTTCGTCGAAACCAAAAATTTACAAATTGAAATTAAATGTAAATTAATAAAATTTTCAATTGGGCCGATTTAATAAATATTTGTAACCGACATTGAATCTTTGGCAGCCACACCAACACAAAAGCAATGGAAACCTTCAAAGTTCCATAGTTACGTGTGGTTGGGCAAGAGTAGTACTAAGATGGATGACCTCTTGGCAAGTTGTTGTGTTGTACACATTTTTAAATTTGTTTGGTCAATTATTCTTCGACAGATGCATGCGATTAAAGTAATCTTTGACACGAAATTGAAATATACCAAAAAAGAGTGCAAGATTGCTGACATGGGAGGGATGCCTTTTCCATGATTCGGGAATCCCGAATTTTGCAAACAAGGAGAGAGAAGTAAAGGTAGAAATGATGTAGACTTCTTTAATTCCCACAATTCTTACAAACAGTCAGATATTTTGAATTTCTAAGTATTTGAATAAAAGAAGCAATCAATTAATCTAAAAGTTAATTAAATCCTTATGACAGAGAAAATTTACAAAATGAAATTAAATGTGAATTAAAACATTTTTTTATGTGCATGCCACTACATATAGAGGTGTAACCGACATTGGGTCCTCTGCGACCATACTAACACAAAAGCAATGGATCCCATCAGAACACCAAAGTTAAGTATGTTTAGGCAAGAGTGGTACTAAGATGGGTGACCTCTTGGGAAGTTCTTGTGTTGCACTCATTTTTGAATTCGTATAGTCCATTAGTTTTCGAAAGTTGCATGTGACTAAACTAAACTCTGACACATTTTTCAAATCTGGAAGAATAGTGTGGAACATTGGTGACATCAAGGGGATGCAAGTATGAAGATTGAGGGATCTTGTAAGGTGCAAATTAGGTGATAGTGCTAAAAGTTGAACTGATCAAAACTTCTTTAATTCCAACAAATTTTCCAAATAGTTAGAATTTCTAAGAATTTAGTTCTCTGAATAATGTTGAAATCAAATAATGCACCTCTTTTTTGAACTTCGTCGAAACTGAAAATTTGCAAATTGAAATTAAATGTAAATTAATAAAATTTTCAATTGGGCCGATTTCATAAATATTTGTAACCGACATTGAATCTTTTGCAGCCACACCAACACAAAAGCAGTGGAAGCCTTCAAAGTTCCATAGTTATGTGTGCTTGGGCAAGAGTAGTACTAAGATGGATGACCTCTTGGCAAGTTGTTGTGTTGTAGTCATTTTTAAATTCGTTTGGTCAATTATTCTTCGACAGATGCATGCGATTAAAGTAATCTTTGACACGAAATTGAAATATACCAGAATAGAGTGCAAGATTGCTGACGTGGGAGGGATGCCTTTTCCATGATTGGGGAATCCCGAGTTGTGTGCGACCATACTAACACAAAAGCACTATACTCATCAGAACTCCAAAGTTAAGTGTGTTTGGGCAAGAGTAGTATTAAGAAGGTTGACCTCTTGTGAAGTTCTTGTGTTGCACTCATTTTTGAATTCGTATAGTCCATTAGTTTTCAAAAGTTGCATGTGAAAACAAGGAGAGAGAAGTAAAGGTAGAAATGATGTAGACTTCCTTAATTCCCACAATTCTTACAAACAGTCAGATATTTTAAATTTCTAAGTCTTTGAATAAAAGAAGCAATCAAATAATCTAAAAGTTATTTAAATCGTTATGAAAGAGAGAATTTACAAACTGAAATTAAATGTGAATTAACACATTTTTTTAAGTGCATGCAATTATATATACAGGTGTAACCGACATTGCGTCGTGTGCGACCATACTAACACAAAAACATCGGATCTCCTCAGAATTACAAAGTTAAGTGTGTTTGGGAAAGAGTAGTACTAAGAAGGGTGACCTCTTTGGAAGTTCTCATGTTGCACTCATTTTTGAATACGTATAGTCCTTTTTTTTTCGAAAGTTGCATGTGACTAAACTAATCTCTGACACGTTTTTCAAATCCGGAAGAATAGTGTGGAACATTGGTGACGTCGAGCGAATGCAAGTATGAAGATTGAGGGATCTCGTAAGCTGCAAATTAGGTGATAATGCTAAAAGTTGAACTGATCAAAACTTCTTTAATTCCCACAAATTTTCCAAATAGTTAGAATTACTAAAATTGTAGGACTCTGAATAATGTACAAATCAAATAATGCACCTGTTTTTTCAACTTCGTTGAAACAAAAAATTTACAAATTGAAATTAAATGTAAATTAACAAAATTTTCAATTTGGCCGATTCAATAAATATTTGTAACCGACATTGTGTCTTTTGCAGCCACACCAACACAAAAGCAGTGGAAGCCTTCAAAGTTCCATAGTTATGTGTGCTTCGACAAGAGTAGTTCTAAGATGGATGACCTCTTGGCAAGTTGTTGTGTTGCACACATTTTTAAATTTTTCTGGTCAATTACTCTTCGATAGATTCATGCGATTAAACTAATCTTTGACACGAAATTGAAATATACCAAAATAGAGTGCAAGATTGCTGACGTGGGAGGGATGCCTTTTCCATGATTGGGGAATCCCGAATTTTGCAGACAAGGAGAGAGAAGTAAAAGTAGAAATGATGAAGACTTCTTTAATTCCCACAATTCTCACAAACAGTCAGATATTTTAAATTTCTTAGTCTTTGAATAAAAGAAGCAATCAAATAATCTAAAAGTTATTTAAATCGTTATGAAAGAGAAAATTTACAAAATGAAATTAAATGTGAATTAACACATTTTTTAACGTGCATGCCATTACATATAGAGGTGTAACCGACATTGGGTTGTGTGCGACCATACTAACACAAAAGCATTGGATCCCTTCAGAACTCCAAAGTTAATTGTGTTTGGCAAAGAGTAGTACTAAGAAGGGTTACCTCTTTCGCAAGTTCTTGAGTTGCACTCATTTTTGAATTCGTATAGTCCATTACTTTTTGAAAGTTGCATGTGACTAAATTAATCTCTGACACGTTTTTCAAATACGAAAGAAAAGTGTGGAACATTGGTGACGTCGGGGGGATGCATGTTTGAAGATTGAGGGATCTCGGAAATTGCAAATTAGGTGATAATGCTAAAAGTTGAAATGATCAAGACTTCTTTAATTCCCATAAATTTTCAGAACTATTAGAAATTCTAAAAATTTAATACTCTGAATAATGTAGAAATCAAACAATGCTACTACTTTTCCAAATTCGTCTTTCCAAATTCCTATAGTCCATTAGTTTTCGAAAGTTGGAAGAGACTAAATTAATCTTTCACACGTTTTTAAAATCCGAAAGAATAGTGTGGAACATTAGTGATGTCGAGGGGATGCAAGTTTGAAGATTGAGGGATCTCAGAAGGTGCAAATTAGGTGATAATGCTAAAAGTTGAAATGAACATGACTTCTTTAATTCCCATAAATTTTCCAAACATTTAGAATATTTAAAAATTTAAGACTTTGAATAAAGTAGAAATCAAATAATGCACCAGTTTTTTCAACTTCGTCGAAAGAGAAAATTTACAAATTGAAATTAAATGTAAATTAATATATTTTTCAATTGGGCCGATTTTATATATATTTGTAACCGACATTGTGTCTTTTGTAGGCACACCAACACAAAAACAGGGGAAGCCTTCAAAGTTCCATAGTTATGTGTGCTTGGGCAAGAGTCGTACTAAGATGGGTGACCTCTTAGCAAGTTGTTGTGTTGCACACATTTTTAAATTCGTTTGGTTAGTTATTATTCGACAGATTCATGTGATTAAACTAATCTTTGACACAAAATTGAAATATACCAAAATAGAGTGCAAGATTGCTTAAATGAGAGGGATGCCTTTTCCAAGACTGGGGAATCCCTGATTTTGCAAACGAGGAGTGAGAAGTAAAAGTAGAAATGCTGAAAACTTCTTTAATTCCTAGAATTCTAACAAACAGTCAGATATTTTAAATTTCTAAGTCTTTGAATAAAAGATGCATTCAAATAATCTAAAAGTTATTTAAATCGTTATGAAAGAGAAAATTTACAAAATGAAATTAAATGTGAATTAAAAAAATTTTTAACGTGCATGCCATTACATATATAGGTGTAACCGACATTGGGTTGTGTGCAATGATACTAACACAAAAGCATTGGATCATTTTAGAACACCAAAGTTAAATGTGTTTGGCCAAGAGTAGTACTAAGAAGGGTTACCTCTTGGGAAGTTCTTGTGTTGCACTCATTTTTGAATTCGTATAGTCAATTACTTTTCGAAAGTTGCATGTGACTAAATTAATCTCTAACACGTTTTTCAAATCTGGAAGAATAGTGTGGAACATTGGTGACGTCGGGGGGATGCAAGTTTGAAGATTGAGGGATCTCGGAAATTGCAAATTAGGTGATAATGCTAAAAGTTGAAATGATTAAGACTTCTTTAATTCCCATAAATTTTCCAAACAGTTAGAATTTCTAAAAATTTAAGACTCTGAATAATGTAGAAATCAAACAAAGCACCTGTTTTTTCAACTTCTTCGAAACAGAAAATTTACAAATTGAAGTTACATGTAAATTAATATAATTTTCAATTGGGCCGATTTCATATATATTTCTTACCGACATTGTGTCTTTTGCAGGCACACAACACAAAAACAGTGGAAGCCTTCAAAGTTCCATAGTTATGTGTGCTTGGGCAAGAGTAGTACTAAGATGGGTGACCTCTTAGCAAGTTGTTGTGTTGCACACATTTTTACATTCGTCTGGTTAGTTATTATTCGACAGATTCATGCGATTAAACTAATCTTTGACACAAAATTGAAATATACCAAAATAGAGTGCAAGATTGCTTACATGAGTGGGATGCCTTTTAAATAGAAATGATGAAAACTTCTTTAACTCCTAGAATTCTTATAAACAGTCAGATATTTTAAATAATCTAAAAGTTATTTAAATCGTTATGAAAGAGAAAATTTACAAAATTAAATTAAATGTGAATTAACACATTTTTTAACGTGCATGCCATTACATATAGAGGTGTAACCGACATTGGGTTGTGTGCGACCACACTAACACAAAAGCATTGGATCCCATCAAAACTCCAAAGTTAAGTGTGTTTGGGCAAGAGTAGTACTAAGAAGGGTTTCCTCTAGGGAAGTTCTTGTGTTGCACTCATTTTTGAATT
>JAMKPZ010004150.1:0-10398 GCA_024699675.1 Amphibolis antarctica
CCAACAGCATGTGGGGAGGGCTAGTAGCATTCTTTTATTCAGTTTTCTTATCTTCTATTTTGTAATAGAGAAGAACAAAAAAAAAAAAAAGAGAAGAAGAAAAGTCAGTGGCTAGAATACTTCTTCAATAGAAAAAAAAAAAAAAGGAAAGAAAGGAAAAAGAAAAAATAGAACGGAAAAGAGAAAGAAAAAAAAAAAAGAGAGAAAAGAAAAAGAAAAAAAAGAGAGAAAGAAAAGAAAAGGAAAAGTTTCTTGTTGCTGAGTCCTGAAAGCATATGGACTCCTGTGTAAGGGAAGGGTAGGTCTTAGATTTTCGCCGTCTGTTGGTAGTCCAATACCCAGCTTGTCGCGATTGACCAAGTATTCCCTTCTTTCAGGGCTTGGCAACCCATCGAAGTCCGCCAATACAATCGGGTGCTGAAACCCATTTGCCGACACCCACTTCTCCCTTTTTCTCTTATCCCAGGGCTTGACATCCCAACTAAGTCGTCAACATTGGGCTTGGCATCCCGCTGAAAGTCGCTTCCACCCCTAGGTTCCGATGCACACATTTCCGGAACCCGCATGATTCTATCCATCAATACTACAACCCTAGAGCGAACTAGCGAGGATGAATCAGCATGACTATGGGCAGAAGGACAGCTCTCAGATCTCTCCTCTCGACCCGTCTTTGTCGCCTAAGGGTCGCTTCTGCTGGACAAGGGAACTATGTTTCCAAACTCACATGCGTGAATGTCCAAGCAGTTATCTCTTGATGTGAGGCGAGCCACCTTTCATTCCCCTGCAGGTCCAGATAGCACGATTGGGTCGGAATAGCTACCTTGCGCAAACTCCATCACAGGCACCCGCTTGAAACCCCGTATACAGAAGCAACGAAACAAAATACCAGAAAAGGAGTCACTAGAAAACGTCCCGACCTTTCTACACAACACAGCACGGATATTCATGTATGAGGGGAAGGGACAACACCCCTTCCCCACCTTTGGAACTAATGTATAATCAAGCGTGCAGGCAAAATAACTGATTGCCAGGTAAGATCAGCTAGCCACCGTCACCATTACCCGAGGACGTTCGACTCCTCAACACAACCCAAGTCAGAACGTCAATTGTCCCAGGCGAAGGTGAGGAAAGTTCGCCCATGCACGTCGGCACAAACCGTTAGACGCCCAGTCCACAACCCGCGCAAGACGAGACGACGCATAGAAAAATCGGCTGGTTACCAAGTAAAATGACCGGCCACCAGTACCCAGGTACGATCAATTCCTCAACATACCTCGAAAACCATACTTAGACGTATGGGTCGGGTGTGTAACTGGCCCGCCACCGGCAAACCAGTAAGGAAACCTGGTTGCCAGCACCCTCAAAACCCCCATGGGTGCACATGAAAGGGGGAAACAGCCGGCAAGCCACCGGCTGGCCGGTTCAAGGAACCGGCCCCTATTTCCCCAAAACCCCCATGGGTGCACATGGAAGGGGGAAACGGCCGGCAAGCTGCCAGCTAGCCGGTTCAAGGAACTGGCCCCCATTTCCCCAAAACGCGCATGGGTGCGCATGAAAGGGGGAAACAGCCGGCAAGCCGCTGGCTGGCTGGTTCAAGCAACCGACCCCCATTTCCCCAAAACCCCCCATGGGTGCAAAGGGATGGGGGAAGCAGTCGGCTAGCCGCCGGCAGGCCGGTTCAAGGAACCGGCTGCTGCTTCCCCAAAACCCCCATGGGTGCAAAGGGATGGGGGAAGCAACCGGCTAGCTGCTGGCTACCGCTTCCCCAAAACCCCCATGGGTGCAAAGGGATGGGGGAAGCAGCCGGCTAGCCGCCGGCAAGTCGGTTCAAGGAACCGGCAGCCGCCTCCCCAAAACCCCCATGGGTGCAAAGGGATGGGGGAAGTAGCTGGCTAGCCGTCGGCAAGCCGGTTCAAGGAACCGGCCGCCGCTTCCCCAAAACCCCCATGGGTGCAAAAGAAAGGGGGAAACAATCAGCAAGCCGCTGGCTGGCCGGCTCAAGGAACCGGCCCCCATTTCCCCAAATCCCCCATGGGTGCAAAAGAAAAAAGGGAAACAGCTGGCAAGCCGCCGGCTGGCCAGTTCAAGGAACCGGCTGCCGCCTCCCCAAAACCCCCGTGGGTGCAAAGGGATGGGGGAAGCAGCCGGCTAGCCGCCGCTTCCCTAAAACCCCCATGGATGCAAAAGAAAGGGGGAAACAACTGGCAAGTCGCTGGCTGGCCGGTTCAAGGAATCGGCCCCCGTTTCCCCAAATCCCCCATGGGTGCAAAAGAAAAAAGGGAAACAGCCGGAAAGCCGCCGGCGGGCCGGTTCAAGGAACCGGCCCCCATTTCCCCAAATCCCCATGGGTACGTATGAAAGGGGGAAACAGCCGGCAAGCCGCCGGCTGGCTGGTTCAAGTAACCGACCCCCGTTTCCCCAAAACCCCATGGCTGCACAAATAAGTCGGGAAGGAAGCTGACCAGTCACCGGTCTAGCAAGCTAGTAAGATAACCCGGCTACCGGCTTCCCCCAAAATACTCAACATGGCACGAACGTGGTCTTAGAGTTGTTACTCCGAATTTCACCCACAAACTCAGAAGAACATTCAAAAGAAAGTTATGGAGAAGTTTCCATTAAAGTCAAAATATTATTCATCATTTACAAAGGGCGGGGTACAAATAGACTACTCCTCCTTAGAAGACTCTAAGGGTTCGAACCTCCGGGGCTCAAATCTTCGAGGGTCAGTTCTCTGGCGCTCCCGTCTCCGCAGGTCACGAGCCTGCTCCCGCCGCTCTATCCAGTCGACTAGCCGGATCAACCGATCTTCTCTGCTCAACAGCTGGATGATCACTTCGTCCCGAGCATAGAGACGGTCTAGCGACACGCGCAAATCCTCAGAGTAATCTGGGTTTTGAGAAGCTCCACCGGTAGACCATGAAGCAGAAGCAAGAGCAGGAGGACGGTGCCCGGTTGACCACCCGCCAGATGACGAGCTGGACCACTTGGAGGCAAGCCTCTCATACCGACCCAAGTTGACTGATGTAACGGGCCGGGTTTGGAGCAGAACCCTCTGCTAGCCTCCGGTTGAGATGCGGAGGAAGTGGGCCAGCTCCACTATCGCCTCCCCAAAGAGCAACTGGTTGGGAGGCCGTCAGACCGGGAGAATCACGCCACGCATCTAGCGCCGAACCGCCGCTGCCTAGTTCACCTAGCAACCCGTTACCACCGTGAAAGTCGCGAGGTAAGTCACCACGCTAACTTCGTCCCAATGCCCCCCTTTCGGGAGGATTGTGTTGTTAAGCACAAAGGAGACGAGGTGGGTGACCGGGTTCAGGTCCCGAGCCTTAACGATCCATCGGTCAAAATCGGCATCCGTGGCAACTGCCGCATTGATGTCGCTGATGCTCCTAGGAATGTTCGACAAGGGGGAGAAAATGTCCATACCAGTGAAGCAGAGTCCCATCACCTCGAACAGAAGTGCGTCAGAGAATTCTATCGATCCTGATTGAAGGCTCAGATAAAGTCGCGACTCCACCTCCGATAGGTTGGAGTACATCTCGGCCACCAAGCCGGGGACGGTCTCGACCCGGCAGAAGTCCCGGACGAAAGGAAGCAAGCCTTGCTTGGCAAATAGCTGCTCCACCTCCAGCATTCGGTCGAACTTGGCTGGCCTCCCATGTAACGCCGTCTTGACGGCCAAGCGGCCATCGACGGGGGACGCTAAATCCTGATTAGTTTCTGGAGGAGCCACGCCGTCAGCCGCCTCCTCCTCGGAACCCGTCGGAGTTCGATACCAAGGGAGCGCTAGCCGGACCGATCTCGCCTCCGACGCCACATCATCAGGAATCTCGAACGGCCTTGATGGAGTTCTGGCGAGACGCTGTTGCCAGTCCACGGTGGCCTTGCGACGCGTTCGGCGCCACGAGCTTTGAAAGGGAGTCTCCGCAGAAGCCTCGCCTTCCATTGGCACACGTGAGCTGGAAGCACCAGAGCTCCGTCGCCGTTCTCCCAACCACCAGTGAGACATGGCCTCGGCCGAAGTAGCGTCGCAGCCATTACCAGTTAATTCAAAGAAAATGACCAAACGGGCCGACTCGGCCCGGTTAGGACAGTTGAGCTCCCCCGCCGGCATGTTCCTCAAAGTCACCGGAAGAAGATCGAACCATCATTGCGCATGCCCAGAAGTGGATTGTCGGACGTGCCCCGTAACATTTTTTGTGCGAGGCATGGTGATTAAAACTCAAGGGAAGAAATTAAGGAGAGATGGAAGGAAATCCAAACGAAAGCTCAAGGGAGAAGTGAAAACGAGAGGGAGGGATGAGAAAATCTCCAACGACCTCCCCTCTATTTATAGGAAAATGGGTTACCCAGATTCCGCGTGTTTGGAAGTGGCAACTGGTTCAAAAACTGGTTGCACAAAAATCAAGAAAGCTGAAACGATTCCTAACAACTTTTAAAAGGTACGGTCAAGGTATGGTAACCGAGAAAGTTGCACGAAAACCGGAAAAGACAAACGAAAATCGAGAAAAGTACATGAGCATGCGGGGCCTTCATCCAGTTGCTGCCTCCTGCTAGGCAGCAACCATGTGAACAGCCGGCTTGAAGGTAAAATCACAAAAGTACGACGTGACCATTCACTGTGTCCGTTGCAGCTTTTTTCAATTGTCACCAGCCGGTTGCCACCTCTTGCTAGGCGGCAACCATGTGAACAGCCGGCTCAAAGGTAAAATCACAAAAGTACGACGTGACCATTCACTGTGTCCGTTGCAGCTTTTTTCAATTATCACTAGCCGGTTGCTGCCTCCTGCTAGGCGGCAACCATGTGAATAGCCGGCTCGAAAGTAAAAATCGTAAAGATACGACAGGACCGCTATGACGGTGGCAGCTTTTGAAAAAGTAACATACCACAACCTCAGCTGGTTGCCGCCTCCCACGAGGCGGCAACCACATAACCAACCGGACAAAAAGTAATGTCACAAAAAGCATGATGTGACTATTCACAACAACTTTTTGAAAAGAAACACGTAAAGCCTTCACATCACATCCCGGTGGCCGGCTACCACAAGGTGGCTGCCGCATGGTTAGCCATCCAAGATCTAAGACGTGGAGAGATACGGCCCAACCTTCAGGCACGACACACGAACACTTTCCACCTTGTAACCCAGCCACTGGCACCCACACGGTGGCTGCCGTGCAACCAACCAGCTAGCAATACGGCATCCCCTGGTCAAGTGACCGAGGGTGTAAGCCTGATTCTATTGTCCGACCTACAATAGATAATTCACAAAAGCGTGAAGTATCGCAGAACCTACCATCTGCGCATGGAGGGTCATTCAACCCTAGGATGTCGGTTTCCTTCATCAAAAGGCATACAACCTACCCTAGGGAGGGGCATTCTGTTGACCCCATGCTTAAAAAGGGAGGGGTGGAGCCGGCTTGCCGCCGGCAAGCTGCTTCAAGGAAGCGGCACCCAGACCCTAGAAACCCACATTTGGTAAAAAGTTAGGGGGATGGAGCCGGCTTGCCGCCGGCAAGCCGCTTCAAGGAAGAGGCACCCGGACCCCAAAAACCACATTTGGTAAAAAGTTAGGGGGATGGAGCCGGCTTGCCGCCGGCAAGCCGCTTCAAGGAAGCGGCACCCGGACCCCAAAAACCCATATTTGGTAAAAAGTTAGGGGGGTGGAGCCGGCAAGCCACTTCAAGGAAGCGGCACCTAGACCCCAAAAACCCACATTTGGTAAAAAGTTTGGGGGATGGAGCCGGCTTGCCACCGGCAAGCTTGAAGCGGCACCCGGACCCCAAAAACCCACATTTGGTGAAAAGTTGGGGGGATGGAGCCGGCTTGCTGTCGGCAAGCCGCTTCAAGGAAGTGGCACCCGGATCCCCAAAAACCCAAATTTGGTGTAAATGACCAAGGGAACAGCTGGCTTTCGCCTGCCACGCAGTGGCTGCCGGTTGGCTACCCAAGAAGGCAAGCCGAATCAATAAGGAAAATACGACGAGATTTAATCTCGTAAATCTCGCAAATCCGCCAATTACGCGACTGTGTAATCAAGCCGGAATCACACTGCCTTCCATCTTTGGGTGCCACCAAAGAAGGAAGGCAACCCCTTATAAAAAGGGCAGCCCCCTACACCAGAGGAGAAGGGTTAAAATTTCTGGGGAAGAGGCGAGATTTTACGAGAGAGAGGCTTGGATTTTCGGGATGGAGAGGCTGAAAATTCTAGGAAGGAGAGGCTTGAATTTCCGAAGCGAGGACTTCCGATGCCTGTCGACGACGACTCCCCCTACAGGTAGGCCTTTCCACCCTCGCTGTTTTACGTATGCTTTTTACTACGTTTTATCGAGCCCCGACCGCATAACGCCTTCCCTATGCAAGGGGACGGCCGGGGGATGGACCCGAGTATCATTCCTTCGGAAACACGTCCGAAGGTACCGGGGTGCCACCCTCCTGGCTGGGTTAATCTACCCAGCCCGGTTGTGCTCAGTTTACGCGCGACCCTTCTGTCGGGTCTTTTTACGTGGAAACCCAAAATTTTCCCAACAAGCTTTACAAGTTTTTATCCGATCCCCGCATGTCTTTTTCGAGATCCCGGAAAAATTCCCAGGATGACGTCGCCAGCATGGAAGCCGACGGTGGCCGTTCGGGTGTACAAACACGTACAACCCGACAGTGCTCATTTCTTTCCCTGGAGACGTAAGTCTATCCTCTCGATGCCCCGGAAACAGACGGCAAGCCGTCGGCTGGCCGATTCAAGGAATCAGCCCCCATTTCCCCAAATCCCCATGGGTACATATGGAAGGGGGAAACAGCCGGCAAGCTGCCGGCTGGCTGGTTCAAGGAACCGGCCCCCATTTCCCCAAGACCCCATGACTACGCAAATGGGTTGGGAAGACAGCCGACCAGCCGTCGGTCAACCGGTACAAGTAGCCGGCTACCGGCTCCCCAAAAACACATCTTTTCTCCCCTATTCACCACCGGATCCAATATGGATCCCCGTTTTGTTCAATTCCCATTTGTTTACTTGATTCTCATAAGAAGGGATACGATTATCCCTCTAAACACCCTGGAAAGTTTTCCAGGGTAAGGCCGTACGTGGCCAGATTGACTATCATGTTTTCCGTTTTAGAGCCAGAGAGAGGCCAGGAATCCTCAGGCTGTATGGGGGTGCCTAACACCTTCCCCAATAGTACCCTGAGCCCCGTATCCAATTCTCTCATGTTACACAAGTTTACGTTAATCCCGTGGTTTTATCGTTTCGATGGTGGAAGGACACTTTCCCATCCGGTTTTCCTTGTTTTCTACCCAAAAATATGGTGGCGACTCCATTCAACGAGCCATCAACCACACGTGGTGATGCACTCACACAAACACCTTTCAATTCTCTGTACCTCGGTCCATCTGCCGGCGGGGCCGGCAGAAACCCATGGGCTTCCAGGTGATAGCCGGATGAAAGAGAGGGTATAGGTTGCCAAGTCAGTGGCTGCTGAGGACGCAGCTACTGGCGCACTTGTGCGTGGGATGCCAAGCCCTGTTGTTGAAGGAGCGGGTTCTGGCGTAAGTCGCGCGGAAGTCGTTAGGCTTGCCTTCTATTGTTGATGACCTACAAGCCTGGAGTGTTCCCACCTAGGTCATCAGGTGGGTGCTTCTGTGCTAGTTTGAAGGAGAGGGGGAAGGAGCGCACCTTGTCGTCTCCTTTCCCTGTACAAACCAGTCGGATGCTACATCCATTTCTGAAGTTCCTCCCTGTAGGATTGGCACTGGCGAGGGAGGTCAGTGAAGAGTTGGGTCCCCGGTGCACACTGGAGATTCCCCGAATAGTTGTAGCAGGCCGTCTTCTAGCTCTTGATCTGGTTGTGGGTCGTCTTCACAAGGCTCCTTTCGTCTAGATAGATAGTCATAACCATTTGGGTTCTGGAATTCCGGAGGTGAGGCGGTAGCTGGTTCCAGTGTCGAGTGGGGTGTCCCGGATGACGCCACAGCTGCTACAGATTGTCCTGGGTGGTAGTAATTTTCTGCCAGTATGACGATGACCTCCCATTTCCATAGGAACTTAAGCATCCTATGAAGGGTGGAAGGCACAATGGAATTCTGGTGGAGAAATGGGCGGCCCAGGATAAGATTGTAGCTTGGGGGAATGTCTACCACGTGCACAGGAACTTTGAAGGCGGTTGGTCCGATGATGAGGGGTAGGACGACTTCAACTTTGGCTTCGTGTAGAGTGCCGTCGAACCCTCTCATCACCCGGTTAGTGGGGAGCAAGTCTTGCTCTTTGATTCCCAGCTTGTGCAGGACTTGTAGCGGGCACAGGTTTAGCCCAGATCCATCATCGATCATTACCATTGGGATACAGAGGTCCTTGTATTGCACCCGAATGTACAGGGACAGGTTGTGGTTGGTCCCGACCGGTGAGAGGTCTAGATCTGAGAAGTAGACGAAAGAGGGGACTGTTACTATGGCCACCATTCCTTCTATGGCCCCGGGAGTGAGACCTTGGTCTACTTTGGCTATCTGTAGCGCTTTGAGGAGAGTTTCCCGGTGCTCAGTAGAGGATCAGAGTAAATCCCATAGGGAGATGTCAGCTCGTATCCCTTGCAGCTGGATTGATAAGTCCGGGAGCGACCGCAACTGGATGGCCAGTGCTGAGGAGGCGGCCACCGGCCCTGCTGAAGCGGCAGCCGGTGGTCGATTATTGGTTGAAGTTCGTCCTGCTATTCCCGGGATGGAGATTCCTCCAGGGCGCGACTGCGGCTGATACACTTGGCCCGACCTGGTTATAGCCATGCATGCAGATGGCTGTCCTATTCCCTTGCCTTTATGTTGTTCAGAAGTGAGCGAGGCCAGAGGGGAGTGCTTGGTGAGCAACTGTTTTGCCAGGTGTGCTTGGAGCAGTGCTAGCGTCGTAGCTGCTGGAGAGGCCGTGTCGACTGGAGTGCCGATCGTGGGTGCAAAGCCGGTAGTTGAGGCTTTGGGGATCGAAGGTACTGCCGGGATGACTGCCCTGATTGGGGCAACAGGTGAGTAAAGAATTACCTTGGGATGAGCCCATGTGGTCGTCCCGACGGCCAGCTCCCTTGACACGGCAACCGCAGGTGCCATCCGAATGAAGAATTTTCCTTCGGGTGGGGATGACGCTTGTTGTGGCGTAGGCTTTGAAGACTACCTCCTTCTCCGGTGGCCGCTAATGGTGAGGATGGAGGTCCGGAGTTGTTGGTAGTATGGCCAGAGCTCCTCCAGTGTTGGTGGATGGTTGGTCGGCTGGATGAGGTCGGCGGGGTTCAGCCTGGGAGTTCCTGCATCCAGCGGCCATGCCAAAGGGAGGGATCTTCTTGTCCCTTGTCCGTGCCTGGTAGGATAGGCGGAAACTGGCTACGTAGGCCAGAACCCTTCGAGCAGGTGCCTCTTTCGGGCACCTAGGAAGATAGCACTAACCTGGGAGTTGCCCGCATGATTTGGGAAGGTATGTTGGCCCGGCTCTGGGGGTATGGGAGGTTGTTGAAGCTCAATGGTGCCCGAGTTGATAAGCCTCTGAATAGCTTGTCTCAACGTTTGGCAATGGTCCGTTGCATGGCCGGTGGACCTGTGGTACTCGCAGTACTGCAGCGAATTGTACAAGGCAGGAAGAGTAGCTGGAGGTGGCTTGATAGGGGGAAGCGTGAGTAGTGCCTGGGCCCGGCGGAATACCTGGCTTAGTGGTTCAGAAAGCAGCGTGTATTCTGTAATGCACGGCTGTTACGGCTGCGGGGGTGGCTGGCGTGGCCCGCGCTGTTGTTGATCGGGGCGTTGTTGGTTAATGCCTGGGCGATCTCCTCCTTGTCGAGAGGTTGTCGGGGACGTTACCTGCCACTGTTGGTGGGCCGGCGGCTCGGATGTGGCTGCCGGGTGTGGAGCCTTGGGCCTCCAAGGTTGTTGATTCGAGGCCGCTCGGGTGGTGTAGACCGGCTGTTGAACTGGAGTGATTACCGGCGGATGGTATTCTTGGGCCGGGGCATACACCTGTTGTGGTTGGTATGGTGGTGGTGTTGTGGCCACAACGGTTACGGGAGACGGACAGCCATTGTCGTTCCTTCGGGTGCCGCGGTTGTTCCCCAGGTTATCGCCCAGGGCCAGTGGTCCGGGACGTGCATTTCCTCCGGGGACGGCTCTATATGGGAGAGCCGAAAACCTCCCTGACTTCAAGAATCCTTCCAGGCGGCTACCAGCTTTGATTAACTGGGAGAAGGTTGAGTACGACTGAATGCATAAGAGGGCCGCTAGTGATGGTTGAGCACCTTGCACAATTATGTCTAGAGAGTCTTCTTCCGCAGGTTTCTCCCAGATTTGGGATGCCAGGGCCCGCCACCTGCCGACATAGCCGCTGAACGGTTCATTCTCACGTTGGCGAAGGCAACGGAGATCTTCCAACTTTGGTGCCA
>JAMKPZ010004152.1:0-15538 GCA_024699675.1 Amphibolis antarctica
GGGAACTAGTGTGTTGTGAGGATTGTGAGCCACCTCAGTGCCTAACGATTTTAACAGCCTCAAGTGAGCCTAGCAAGTTTTCGCATGAGTTTTAATCTTTTTTCTGTTGTGTGCATGTTTGTGTTTTGTGTCTTCTTCGTTGTGTTTGTTTATTGATTTTTCACAGCTTTATTTTGCTTTATCTCTCTTCTATTGATTTGATTTGGACTTTGTGGGTGTGTCCTCTAAAAACCCACCGGAGACAAAACTCCGCCACTAGAGTAGCCTAGGGGTTTAACGGCTTGCTGCATGCGCTAAATGCAGTCGTGACGCCTACGAAAAGGAGCACTAGTTAGGTTTTTCATTTCTTTAGTTTTGCTTTTGTTGAATAAGAAGTTTTGAGAATGTCATTTGATTCATTTCCTAGTTTCTAGACGTAGACACTTGCTAGGGATTAGCAAGGTTTAAGTATGGTGGGATTTGTAAGTGCTAAAATTGTGCTTCTTTTTATACTATTATTCCTATCTTTTAGAGATTAAATAATAACAAATGCATGATCATAACCAAAATTTTATTATTTTAGCATTTGATTGATTATGCATAAAAATATGATTAAATAATCAAAAATGCACAATTTTACCATGTTATATGATTTAATGCTTATGGAAATGAGTTTAACCTTTTTGAGATGAAATTTATTTACTTTTGTAGTTTTTTTTGAATGTTTTGATGTGTTGGTTTTGAGTTTTGTAGGATAAATAAATGAAAATCAAGGATGGAGATCAATCCACACCATAGGGTTTCCCTATAAAAAAAATCCCCAAAAATCTCTTTTTCTCTCTCTTGGCCATTTTTGCTCGTAGGGTCCCATCTCTTCGGTTCAAATATGGGTTTTGGGGGAGCCGGTTGTCGAGTTTTTCTATCAATTTGCTGGCGGCAGGCCGGCTGGTCCCCTGACTCTTCCGTTCAAGTGTGGGTTTTGGGGGAGCTGACTGCCAGGTTTTTCTATCGGTTTGCTGGTGACAGGCCGGCTGGTCCCCCAACTCTTCGGTTTAGGTGTTTGTTTTGGGGAGTCGGCTGCCAGGTTTTTCTACCGGTTTGCTGGCGGCAAACCAGCTAGTCCCCTGACCCTTCGATTCAAGTGTGGGTTTTGGGGAGTCGGCTGCCTGGATTTTCTACCAGTTTGCCGGCGACAGGCCGGCTAGTCCCTCGACCGTTCTATTCAAGCATGGGGGTCAACAAGGAGTCAGCCCAATTTTACGAGTATAATGAAGAATTAGTTTTACAACTCGATGAAGGAATAGAAGCAATGCCTCAACATCAAGAAGATGAACTGGAGGAAGAATGGTTACAAGAGGCAGAAAAATTAGAGGAGTTATGTGCAACATTAAGTTTGGAAGATGGATTAGAACCTTTCCCATCGGAAACAGTAGTTGATGAAGAACCTAGGGAGGTGTGTATATCCCTAAGATGAGGTAGGTAAATAGAAAGCCCTAAGGAGTCAAGCCAAAATAGGGATGTGCAAGATGACCCTTCCCAAGTAGGGTGTAGGAATGAGAATTTAGAAGATCCGGGGAAAGAAGTGATAGAGAATAGGGATGCCTGCGAGGAAGCAGATCTGCAGGAGAATATAGATGAGTTAGATGACAACATAGTAGTGGTGGACAAGGAGGTCGATGAGAGAAGAACTTGGGAAGCCGTAGTTGCCCCATTCCCACATAGGTTGGTAGATAGAAAAGAGAATACCTACTTAGAGGCCGTTAGAAAATTTTTTGAGAGAGTTGAAATTAACATACCATTGCTCGAGGCCATAACTCATATTCCTAGTTATGCCAAGTATCTTAAGGAGCTATGTACCAGAAAGAGGGCTAGATGAGTAGTCAAGAGAACCTTTCTAGTCGAGACTCCTTGTTCTATCTTTTCTAGCCAATGGCCTAAGAAATTCGATGATCTAGGAACCCCTTTCATTTTGTGTGTCATAGGATCCACCAATATAGAAAGAGCCTTGCTAGACTTGGGGGCTGGAATTAATGTCATGCCTTATTCAACTTATGAGCAATTAGGTTTAGGAGCCACGCAAGACACTAGAATTCTGATTCAATTGGCGGACTGGTCTATTAAAACTCCAATGGAAAAAGTAGAGGACGTTTTGGTGAAGGTGCAAGAGTTCATCTACCTAGTTGACTTCCTAGTCATTGAGATGCACCCTTCTGCTTCAATTAGAGGCCAAGCCCCATTGATATTAGGAAGGCCATTCGTAGCTACATCTAATACTGTGATAAATTGTAGGAATGGAGCCATGACCATAACTTATAGTGAGACAACCCTTGCTATGAACATTTTTAAACTAGACAAGGAAGTGAGCAAGGGAGTTCAAGAGTGTTTCAATGTGGATTTTCTAGAGGTGTTTGGCAAGGACGAGTGGGATAGTGAAGAGGAGGATGTGGAGGACGTGCTCTCAATTGGGAGTATGCAAGAAGAGAGGACAGAGCCTTGGGAGCACATAGAAGAGGTGTGTAGAGTCACCCCATTTGAACGTATTGAAGTTGTCCCTAGGAAGACTGTGCCATCTGTTGAGCAACCTCCTACATTAGAATTAAAGAATCTCCCCTCTGGACTCAAGTATGTTTTTCTAGGTAAGGATGACACTCTGCCGGTGATTCTATTATCTACCCTCTTGCATGAGCAAGGAGAGGAGGTGGTTGCCACCCTTCAAGAGTATAAACTTGCGATTGGTTGGACGATAGCGGATCTAAAGGGAATTAGTCCAGTGGTGTGTCAACATAGAATATTTTTAGAGGGTAAAGCCTAGCCGAGAAGGGACACATAGCGGAGATTAAACCCAATTATGAAGGAAGCGGTTAAGAAAGAGATTTTGAAATGGTTGGACAACAGTATTATTTACCCAATCTCTGATAGTTCTTGGGTTAGTCTTGTGCAAGTGGTCGCAAAGAAATCGAGGGTCACAATTGTTGAAAATGAAGATAATGAGTGAGTGCAGACTATATGGCATGTGTGCATTGATTATAGGAAGGAATGGTGGCCACGGTGACAGTCCCCTCCTTCATCTATTTCTCAGATTTAGACCTCTCACCGGCCGGGACCAACCATAACTTATCCTTGTACATCTGGGTACAATACAAGGACCTCTGCATCCTCATGGTCATGATCGATGACGAGTCCGGGCTAAACCTGTGCCCATTACATATCCTGCACAAGTTGGGGATTAAAGAACAAGACTTGCTCCCCATCGATCGGGTGATGAGAGGATTCAACGGCACTCTTCACGAAGCCAAAGGTGAGGTCGTCCTTCCCCTCGTCATCGAACCAGCAGCCTTCGAGGTTCCTATGCATGTGGTGGACATTCCCCCGAGCTACAATCTCATTATGGGCTGTCCATTTCTCCACCAAAACTCCATCGTACCTTCCACTCTTCATAGGATGCTTAAGTTCCTATGGAAAGGAGAGGTCATCGTCATATTGGCGAAGAATTACTACCATCTGGGATAATCTGTGGCTGCTGTAGCACCTTCCGGGTCGCAACACCCGACATCAGAGTTGGCTGCCACCTCACCACCCAGTCTCCAGAACCCAACCGCCTTCAACTATCTGTCCAGGCGCATGGAGCCTTGGGAGGACAACCTACAGCCAGACCAAGAACCAGAGGATGGTTTGCTACGACTATTCGGAGAATCTCCGGTATGCACTCGGGATCCAACCCTTCACCAACCTCCCTCGCCATCGCCCATCCTACAGGGAGGAACTTTGGATACGGACGTTGCGTCTGACTGGTTTGTGCAAGGAAAGGGGACGGCAAGGTGCACTCCTTCCCTCTCTCCTTCCACCTAGCACCACAACACCCACCTAATGACCTAGGTGGGGACACTCCAGGCTTGCAGGTCATCAACCCATTCCTTCAACAACAGGGCTTGGCATCCCACGCACAAGTGCGCCGGCAGCTGCGTCCTCAGCAGCCACCGACTTGGCAACCTGACCAAGTCAACCGAGACTTGGCAATCATACCAAGTATCTCGCTCTGCACAGCGGACAATCGATCCTCCGGGTACTAGTCTAATCAGCAAGAAATCGTCAACTCCTGACCGAGGCTCTGCATCATGGAGTCGGGACAACTGGCCTACTCAGTCTGGGCGACTTCTTCCACAAACAGAATACTGGCCAACATCATAGGGTAGAACTAGGGGCATTTTGCCCCTCCTTTGCCACGGTCACTCAAACGGGTGAACGTGACCGGTCTGCTGCAATGTTGTTTGGGACTCCATTAGGTTTCCACCTCTTGACCACTTGGCAGCTGGTTCTTCCCATCGAGGCAGAACTAGGGGCATTTTTCCCCTCACCCTCCTTGGGCGCTTGGCAGCCAGAGCAACAGATAGAACCCGACGGCATGACACCTCAAGTAGATAGGTATGGCAAGTCCACCGCCATCTCCTCTGAAGCACGAGGATGTCATCCCGGGCGTTGAGGCGCTCCATCGTCGTACGCAAGCAGTCGGAAAGCAGCGACTTCGAGGCAGACATACCAGCAGCCGAACCTGGTGAAGCTGCAGTAGAAGCAGTGGGCCATCGCTCGGTCAACCGCCCACCGGATGACGAGCTGGTTCGCTAAGAGGCGAGCCGCTCGTAACGGCCCAGATCAACCGACGTGATGGGCGAGGTCTGGAGTGGAACCTTTTTTCGGCCACTAGTTGAAATGCGTAGGAAGCCAACCAGCTCAACCATCACCTCCTCGAACAGCAACTGGCTGGGAGGTCGTCGGCTTGGGTAGACCACACCACGCATTTGGCACCGAACTACCATCGCCCAGTTCACTTGGCAACCTGATATCACTGCGAAAGTCGCGAGATAGGTCTCCACGCTGATCTCGTCCCAATGTCCTCCCTTTGGGAGGATCGTGTTGTTGAGGATAAAAGAGATGAGGTGGGCGACGGGGTTCACGTCCCGAGCCTTGATGACCTGCTGGTTTGAGTCAGCTTCTGCGGCAACTGCCGCGTTGATGTTGATGATACTCCAAGGGAGGCTCGGCAGGGAGGAGAAGATGTCCAGGTTGGCGAAGTGAAGGCCCAACACCTCGAACAGGAGTGCGTCAGAGAATTCCATCAGCCAACTTTGGAGGCCCAGGACGAGTTGCGACTCCACCTCCAACAGGTTGGAGTACATGTCAGCCACCAGACCAGGGACAGTCTCCACACGGTGGAAGTCCCGGACGAAAGGAAGTAGGCCCTACGTGGCGAACAATTGCTCCACCTCTGGTAGCCGGTCAAAATTAGCCAGCCTGCCGTATAGAACACTCCTCACAGACAGCGAATCGTCTATGGGGAGCGTGAACTCTTGGTCAGTGTTGGCGGGGGGGGGGGGAAATGCCATCGGTTGCCGCCTCTTTGGAGCCGGTCGCTGTGCAGTACCATGGTAGCGCAATCTGGACCGACTCTGCGTCCGATGCCGTGTCGTCCGGGACTTCCAGCGGTACCGACAAAGTCCCAGGGAACTTTGGGGAGGGGCCTCTGCCGACGCTTCTCCTTCTGCATCCCCCGTCGACGGACAAAAATCGGAGGTGCCAAAATCGCTCAGCGGCTCCAACAGCCACCACTGGGAAATGGCCTCTGCCGAAGAGTCATCGTAGCTGCTGTTCGTAAGCACGTAAAAAATGGACAGATGGGCAGACTCAACCTGGTCAAGACAGACGAACTCCTTCACTAGAAAATTCTTCAGCGTCGGTGGCAAAGGGTTGCCCCAGTAGTGGGTCGCCGGACATGGCCTATAACATTGTTCGTGCAAGGCATCGTAACGTTGAAGGAAAGAAGAAGGTTGAAGAAAAATTGAGGGAAAGAGACCAACGGAGAAGGAAAACGAGAGGAGGAGATGAAAAATTTCAAACGACTTCACCTCCTATTTATAGGAAAATCGTCACTGGGATTCTGGCCAGACAAGGCGGCAATCGGTTCAAAAACTGGTTGAATGAAATTCAAGAAAGCTGAAACGATTCCTGACAACTTTGAATGGTATGACTGCTACACGGGAACTAAGAAAGTTGCATAGAAATCGAGAAAGATGAACGAAAATTTAAAAGCTGCATGAAGCACGTGAAGCTTTTCACGTCACCACCCGGTTGTTGGCTCCAACAAGGTGGCTGTCGTGCAACCAGCCGGCTGGGAGGTAAAATCAAGGAAAGTACGACGTGACTATTCACTGCATCAACGACAGCTTTCACAAAGCAAGCATGTGAAGCCTTTCACGTCATCACCCGGTTGCCGGCACCCACAAGGTGGCTGCCGTGCAACCAGCCAGCACCCACAAGGTGGCTGCCATGCAACCAGCCAGCCGGGAGGTAAAATCAAAGAAAAGTACGACGTGACTATTCACTGCATCAATGACAGCCTTCTCAAAGCAAGTACGTGAAGCCTTTCACGTCATCACCCGATTGCCAGCACCCACAAGGTGGCTACCATGCAACTAGCTAGCTGGGAGGTAAAAATCAAAGAAAAGTACGATGTGACTATTCACTACATGAACGACAGCTTTCGCAAAGCAAGCACATGAAGTCTTTCACGTTACCACCCGGTTGTCGGCACCCACAAGGTGGCTGCCGCACAACCAGCCGACTATGAGGTAAAATCAAGAAAAGTACGATGTGACTATTCACTGCATCAACGACAGCTTTCGCAAAGCAAGCACGTGAAGCCTTTCACATCACCACCCGGTTGCTGGCACCCACAAGGTGGCTGCCACGCAACCAGTCGGCTATTAGGTAAAATCAAGAAAAGTACAACGTGACTATTCACTACATCAACGACAACTTTTGCAAAGCCAGCACGTGAAACCTTTCATGTCATCACCTAGTTGCTGGCACCCATAAGGTGGCTGCCATACAACCAACCAGCTAACACCAATGGCATCTCCCGGTTAGGTGATCGAGAGTGTAAGCTCGACACTATTTTAAAACCAGCAATAGATGATTCAAAAAGTGTGAAATCCCGCATGGCTTACCACTCACGCATGGAGGGTCATTCAACCAAAGGATGTGGGTTTCCTTCCACCGAGGTCATAGTACCTCGCCTAGGGTGGGGCATTCTGTTAACCCCATGCTTGAACAGAAGGATCGGGGGACCAGCCAGCCAGCTGCTGGCATACCGGTACAAAAATCTGGCAGTTGGCTCCCCAAAACCCATACTTGAACAGAAGGATCGGGGGACCAGTCGGCCAGCCGTCGGCATATCGGTACAAAAATCCGACAGCCGGCTCCCCAAAGCCCACATTTGAATAGATGGATCGGGTGGACAGTCGGCTAGCCGCCGGCATACTGGTACAAAAATCAGACAACCGGCTCCCCAAAGCCCACATTTGAAGAGATGGATCGGTAGGATAGCTGACCAGCAGCCGGCATACTAGGAAAAAAATTTGGCAGCTGGCTCCCCAAAACCCATACTTGAATAGAAGGATCGGGGGGTCGACCGGCCCGCTGCCGGCATACCGGTACAAAAATCTGACAGCCGGCTCCCCAAATCCCTCAACTAAGCCAACATGCTCCCCTTTGTGGGGTAGCCATATAGAACTAGCTGGCATTCTCCTGCCACGTAGTGGTTATTGGTTAACTAACCAAAAAGGTAAGGCAAATCAATTAGAAAGATACGACGAGATTTAATCATTTAAATCTCGCAATCAATCAATCACGCGGACCGCGTGATTGAACCAAGATATGCGTCGGGTTCCATCTTTGGATCCCCCCATAGAAGGAAGGTGACCCCTTATAAAAAGAGGGCTTCCCCTCCCATTGGAGAAGACGCCGGTTGGAGGTTCTGAAGAAGTAGAGCCACTTGGAGCCTCAACACCCTCTTGCTGCACCGGAGCGAGGACTTCTGATCACCACCGATGACTCCCTACAGGTAAGCCCTTCCTTCCTTGTCGTTTTACATATGATTTAACGATGTTTTTTTCGAGCCCTGACCATGCTAGACCTTTCCCATGCAAGGGAAAGGTCGGAGGATGTGCCCGAGTATCATTCCTTCGGAGACACGTACGAAGGTACCGGCAGCCTCCCTCCCGGCTGGCTGAATCCACCCGGCACAGACGAGTTTGGTTCGGTCGCAACCCTTCTGTCGGGTCCTTCTACCTGGAAAGTCAGAGTTTCCCAACAGGTTTTACACGTTTTATCCGATTTCTACATATTTTTCTAGGGAGGTGTAAGTCTACCCTCCCGATGACCCAGAAAGGTTTCCGGGATGACACCACCAGCATGCATCCTTCCCGGCGGTGGCCGTTCGGGTGTACGAACATGTACGACCCAGCAGTTCCCATTTTCCCGGGAGGTGTAAGTGTACCCTCCTGATGCCTCAGAAAGGTTTCTAGGATGATGCCACCGGCATTCATCCTTCCTGGCGGCGGCCGTTCGGGCGTATTAACATGTACGACCTGGTGGTTCCCATTTTTCTCGGGAGGTGTAAGTCTACCCTCCCGATGCCCAGGAAAGGTTTCCGGGATGACGCCATCGACATGCATCCTTGCCGGCGGTGGCCGTTTGGGCGTACAAACATGTACGACCCGACGGTTCCCATTTTCCCGGGAGGTGTAGGTCTACCCTCTTGACGCCCTGGAAAGGTTTCCGGGATGACGCCACCGGCACGCATCCTTGCTAGCAATAGCCATTCGGGCACATGAACAAGTACGACCCGGAGGTTCCCATTTTTCCCGGGAGGTGTAAGTCTACCCTCCCAATGCCCCGGAAAGGTTTCTGGGATGACGCCATCGACATGCATCCTTGCCGGTGGTGGCCGTTCGGGCGTACGAACATGTACGACCCGGCGGCTCCCATTTTCTTGGGAGGTGTAAGTCTACGCTCTTGACGCCTCGAAAAGGTTTCTAGGATGACGCCACCGACATGCATCCTTGCCGTCGGCGGCCATTCGGGCGTACGAACATGTATGACCCGGCGGTTCCCGGTTTCACAGGAGGTGTAAGTCTACCCTCCCGATGCACTGGAAAGGTTTTCGAGATGACGCCACCGACATGCATCCTTGTTGGCGGCGGCCGTTTGGGCATATGAACATGCACGACCCGACGGTTCCCATTTTCCCGGGAGGTGTAAGTCTACCCTCTCGATGCGCCAGAAAGGTTTCTGGGATGATGCCACCGGCATCCTTGTCGACACCGGCCATTCAGGCATACGAACATGTACGACCCGACAGTTCTCATTTTTCCAGGAGGTGTGAGTCCACCTCCTGATGCCTCGAAAAGGTTTCTGGGATGACATCGCTGGCATGCATCCTTGCCAGTGTTGACCGTTCGGGCGTACGAACATGTACGACCCGATGGTTCCTGATCTCTGGGATGAGTAAGATTACCCTCCTGGTGCCACGGAAAGGCTTTCGGGATGAGGCCGTCAGCATGCATCCTTGTCGGCATTGACCGTCTGGGTGTATGAGTATGTACACCCTGATGGTTTCCTCTTACCGGGACAAGCAAAGCTGCCCTCCCGATGCTTGGAAGAGGTTTCTGGGATGAGGCCACCGACATGCATCTGTGCCAGTCCTGGCCAGGCGGGGAACATGGATTCTTGTCCCCAGTCATGGAGGGGGAATATGACATGGCAGCCAGTACCTTTAGCCAGCTGTCCAGTGGCCTAGCCAGCTACCTCACCCGACCTTCAGCTCTTCAGCTGAAAGGTCTGTAATGGTGACTGCTATGTCTTTCTCTCTCCCGTTTATCATCGGACCCCATGCAAATCCTTGCATTGGTCGATCCTCACTTGCTTTCATCGGAAGAGATAAGACTATTCCTCCTGATGCCCTGGAAAGTCTTCCACGACGAGGCCATGTGTGGCCAGATTGACTATCATGGTTTTCCATTTTTAGAGCCAAAGAGAGGCCGAAATTTCCCAGGCTATCTGGGGGTGCCTAACACCTTCCCCAACAGTACCCTAAGCCCTGTATTCAATTCTCTCTTGTTTCATATAGCGTTACACGATTTTACGTCATTCTCGCGGTTTTATTGCTTCGATGGTGGAAGGACACTTCCTCACCCAATTTTCCTTGTTTTCTACCCAAAAATAAGATGGCGACTCTGTTCAAAGAGCCATCGACCCCACGTGGTGATGTGCTCACATAAACATCTTTCAATTCTCTATACCTTGGCCCATCCGCCGGAGGGGCCGGCGGAAACCCATGCGTTTTTGGGTGATTGCCAGATGAAAGAGAGGGTACAAATACCAAGGCTTATTTGGTGGATTTTGCTGCTCCAGGAATTTGATTTGGAGATAAGAGACAAAAAGGGTTGTGAAAATGTGGTGGCTGATCACCTCTCTAGATTAAGTGAAGTACCACACTCTGACACAACCATTAGCGATATGTTCCTAGAGGAGCAGCTTATGTCTATTGGTACAGTGCTATGGTATTCAAACTTGGTTAACTACTTGGTGATAGGACTAGTCTCAAACCAAATGTCTAGCCAAGACAAGAAAAAGTTGAAAGCTAGGAGCAAATATTTTTATTGGGAGGATCCCTACTTGTTCAAATATTTCCCAGATCAGATAGTACGTAGGTGCATCCCCGAGGAAGAAATGCATAGTGTTCTGACCTTTTGCCATGACTCAGCATGTGAAGGACACTTTAGCTCCAATAAAACAGCAATCAAGGTATTGCATTGTGGGTTCTTCTGGCCGAGTTTGTTTAATGATGCATTTGAATTTTGTAAGAGTTGTCCTCGATGCCAGAAGATGGGGAGAATTTCTCGTAGGAACATGATGCCCCTCAAACCCTTTTTAGAAGTTGAAGTTTTTGATGTTTGGGGAATTGACTTCATGGGTCCATTCCCAAACAAACTCACATGGATCTGTGTATATTCTGCTAGCTGTAGATTATGTCTCGAAGTGGTTCGAGGTAGTGCCCACAAGGTCTAATGATAACAAAGTGGTGGTTTGGTTCCTTAAAAATAACATTTTCTCAAGATTTGGAGTGCCAAGAGCAATTGTTAGTGACAGAGGCACCCACTTTTGCAACAGGAGCTTTGAAGCCGTAATGAAAAAGTATGGTGTCACTCATAGGTTGGCAACTCCTTACCACCCCCAAACATGTGGGCAAGTAGAAAATTCAAATAAACAGATTAAGCAAATATTGGAAAAGGTGGTTAAGCCAAATAGAAAAGATTGGTTAGAAAAGCTAAATGATGCACTGTGGGCATATCGGACTGCTTACAAAACAATTCTTGGTGCATCTCCTTATAGGTTAGTTTATGAGAAGGCTTGCCACTTACCCTTGGAGATTGTGCACAAGGCCATGTGGGCGATTAAGGAATTAAACCTGAATGAAGATGCTGCTGGCAAGAAAAGGAAGCTACAGTTGGTTGAACTTGAAGAATTAAGGAATGAGGCATATGAAAATGCCAAGATAGCCAAGCAGAAGGCCAAGATCTTTCACGACAGGAAAATTCTGAGGAAGTCATTTGCTCCTAGGCAAGAGGTTCTGCTTTATAACTCTAGACTGCATTTACACCTGGTAAGCTGAGATCAAGGTGGGGAGGCCCTTATGTGGTAAAGACTGTACTCCCGAGTGGGGCAATTGAGGTTGGAAACCTCAAGGATCGTAAGAAGTTATTGGTAAATGGGCAGTGCCTTAAACATTTTATCAATCGATCGCAGATTGGTGAGAAGGTTGATTTGTTTGACCCATTTTACCCTGAGCAGTAAGGTTTCTATGGTACTAGTGTATAGTGTAGAGTAGTGTTAAGTAGAAAATGTAATTATGCTAGCTTTGTTCTTCTATTTTTCCTTACTCTCTGTGGGCTTGGTGTCACGTCTGTTTCATTTGTCTTTGTGCTGCATTCACTTACTTGACCGGGTTTGTTGATTTATTATGTATTATGTGCTTAATGACTCATCTCATATATCTTGCAGAGTGAAAGTATCTAGCTTTGGGTGGTGCAATCTCGAGCGGTAATCGTTTGCTTAACTGTGTTGTAGCATTTTTCTATGCCTTGTGGATTTGATTTTGTTGTCTTGAAAGAGGGGGGTAGAATAGAATAGTGTATGCACGTGTGGACTAGGGTAGACTCAGGGAGATGGCAAGTCAACCCCCAATTATACCCATGAAGGATAGATGCTATCCAACTAGGTCGTCTCAACCCACGTGTATTCTGTTACCTAACTGTGATGACACTCATTTTGAACTCAAGTCACACTATATTGGACTGTTGCGTAAGTTTCATGGGTTAGAGAGCGAAGATGCATATTAGTTCATCCAGGAATTTGAGGAAGTTTGCAACATAATGAGTTTTGAGAGATTATCAATGGATGCAGTTCGACTGCGGTTCATTCCCTTTGGTCTTAAGGATGGAGTGAAGAGGTGGCTGTACAGTCTTCCTCCAAGTTCAATCACAACCTGGGATGAATTCTGTTTGGAGTTTTTAAACAAATACTATCCAATGCATAAGGATTCGTTATCGTAACGAGATTTTATCTTTCAAGCAGACAGACGATGACACATTCTGGAAGTATTTTGAGAAGTTCAAGGATTTGTTGGCTTAGTGCCCACATCATGGAATTGAGAAGTGCTTGCTAGACTCAGATTGTGTATGATGGATTGGATGTTCCCATAAGAACCATGCTGGAATCAATGTCTCAAGGGAATTTCCTTGACAAAGGATAGGAAGAAGCCTGGCTGTTTCTGGAGAATTTGGTGAAGAAGACGGTGTAGTGGGAGACTTCTCATATGGATCCTGTGGTGGAAAGGAGTTGGGGATCAAGAGGCATGCATAATCTGGAACCCTCCATAGTTGTGGAAGCCAAGTTATCTACAATCATGAAGCAGTTGGAGGTAATCCAAGGGACAGGCCAAACCTACACCATCGCACCAACCCCTCGTTGTAGAAGATGTAGTGCTAGTGGGCATGTGGCAAAAGAATGTGCAGCATATATGAGACAAATGGAAGAACCTCCTGAACAATTCCATGCCCTGGACCAAAGAATACGTAATGATTATACCTCTCAGACTTATAACCCAGGTTGGAAGAACCATTCCAATTTCTCATGGAAGAACCATAACTTTGAAAGGGATAAAAGCCACAATGTGTTTACTAAAGCCAATGCTAGAAACAACCAGTTCTAGCACCAACCAAACCAACCTTCTTTTGATAACCAAGTAGCGGGAGTTAGTCGGAGAGAATTTCAGGAATTGAAGGAAAACATGGCTGTGGAAAGAAGTATAGAGTCTTTATCTCAAACTTGTAGTCAATTGAGTACACTGATTGAGACTAATGTGCAAGCAGTCGCCAGGATGGAGGCGCAAATGGGTCAAATCACCTCTGCATTAAACAATAGAGAGAAAGGAGTCTTATCAAGCCAGCCAGTCCCAAATCCTAAGGGACCCGTACCACCATTTCCCAAACAGCCGAGTAGTGGTGGGGCTAGTAGTAGCCAGTGCCAGTGACACCAGATCAGTTGTACTATTTGTGTATAGTAGTTGTCATTTCTTTTCTTATTATAGTTGTTATATTTTGTTTTATGTTATTTAATGTCTTGTTGTTGTTGTTATGTGTTTAGCTTTTTATTAGAATAGGTTTGTAATTGTGAAAGCACTGCAAGTATGCATTTTTGTTGCCCCATTTTATATATGTGTGCACATTACATTGTCACTTCAGCATGTGCACCTATGCTTCACTCTAGTATGGGGGGAAGATTATGTACCTTGTGATGTCTTGTGGTTATTTTCTTTATTATTGTGTACTTCTTCGGCATATTTGTTCTTCTTTCCGACTTCTAGATTCTTCGATGTGCGTTGATGCGTATTCTTTTACATTGGGGACAATGTAGACTCTTAAGTTTGGAGGGGAGGAAAGTGTGCCGCCTCTTTTGTGATTTTGTTGTTTTCCATTCAATTTTGTGTTGATTTTTGTGATTTTGATTAGAATTCATGCTAGAGATTTTGCAAAGTTCATAAGTTGTTGATAGGATTTACAGGACTTCCCATTTCTGTGAGTGGTGAGTTCACCAGAGCTAAAATGTTGATGTCCTATATTGAGAGGTTCCTTAGAGGAAGATGAGCAGTATGCTAGTTGTGTGTTGGGTGAGTCTTCCTTATCAATTGAGCTTATGCTTGGTTTTGTTACATATACCCTTTTTGAGAGATCCCAAGCTGAGTGCCACAAATGCAAAAGAGGGTTGCCTCTTAGGTACCGTTTTTGGTGAGTCTATTAGGATCCTCCCAAACTTCTAAGAGTGTCTTTAGGATGTGTATAGGAGAGTGTCAAGGTACAGCAATTGATATACCAAGGAGTTTCTTTTTGGGGGTTGTAGGTTTTTAGTTTTGGAGAAATAAGGTGTGTCTTTGTTTATACCATTTGTTAGTTTGTTTGTTTTGAAAAAAAAGAAAAAAAAGAGAGATGAAAAAGGAAAGAAAAAGAGACTGAAAAAGAAATTACCCATGAAAAATAGTTGAAAAAAAAAGAAAAAAGAAGAAAGGAAATAAAGTAGAAAGGGGGGTCTTTGGAGTCACATGGGATGTGAGGATGAAGTGGGCAATAAATGATAACCTTTCCCATGTTTTATTCCTTTTTCTTTGAGAGTCAGTGTGTGTGGTATGTCAAGTGTTGGTACCTTGATTGCTTTGTTTAAGCATTTTCTTATAGCTCTCATATGAAGGGAGGGAGTTAGACACTACACGATATTGTTGTTATCATTGCACAACCTTATATTTGCATTTCATAGTCTTCCATGTGTAGTGAGGGTGAGAACTTCATGTATGCAAGGCAATAGGGCTCTTTTGATCAGGTGACTTCCTATACTAGCTAGTGTGTGCTTGTCCAATCTAAGGAACTATGAGTTGTGAGATTTGTGAGCCACCATCAGTGCCTAACAATCTTGATAGCCACGAGTGAACCTAGTAGGATTTTGCATGAGTTCTAGTCCCTTCTTGCTTGTATTCTTTTTGTTTTGTGTGTTATGTGTTTCTTCTTGTTGTGTTTTATGTATTGAATTTTCATGGCTTTATTTTGTTTTGTGTGTTCTTTTTCTTTTTATTTGTTTTGATTTGGACTTTGTGGGTGTGTCCGCTGAAAGCCCTCCAGAGACAACACTCCACCTTCAAGGTAGCTTGAAGGTTTAATGGCTTACTGTATACGCTAAATGTAGTCGTCATGCCAACAAAAAGGTGCACTACTTAGGATTTTCTTTTTTCCTTTTTCATTATTGAGCTCTCTTTGTATGATCATCATGTTGCTTACTATCTTTTATTGGATTTATTGTTGCTAGGGACTAGCAAGATTTTAGTATGGGGGATTTGTGCAATCATAATTTGTGCATTATACACATACTTATCTCATGCAAATTAGAAGTGCATATATGATTATCATGCTTTATTAACTAGAATTGCATATAACCTTTAATTTATATGAATTGCATGAATATGATACAACTTGATTAAATAATGCACAACTAGGACTTCAATTATTATTTTGCATTGAAATGACATGTAAGGCAACATTCTTGATCATATCATATTCCATTATATTATATTTCAATGTCTTGGAAACCCTTGTATGTGATCTTTTGTAGGAATAAA
>JAMKPZ010004153.1:0-26494 GCA_024699675.1 Amphibolis antarctica
ATATTTTATTTATTATTTATAAAAAAACACGATTGTTACAATAAAAACTATTAATTATTCTTTTACATATTTTATTCATTATACATCACAACTTAAAAAGAAATACTATTATTATTTTTTTATCATAAATATATAACTTTTAAAAAATATAACTATTAACTCGTAAAGTGAGTTAAATTTCACGATTTTTGAAAAAGTATACGATAAAAATTAAAAAATATAATGACATTATTTTTTTTATGAATAATAAAAAATGTAAAAATTATTTGATAAATGTATTATAAAATACTATGGTATAGAATGAAAAACATGATTACATAGTATTGAAATGCCCAAATGTGATTGTATATTTTTTTTTAAATATATTGTATATATTTTAATTAAATTATATAAAAAATTATTTAAAATATATAAATATTAATGTAATAAAAAAATAATGATAAAATAATAAATATAAAAATAATAAAAATAATTAAAAATACTCTTAAAAATTAAAAGTGAACTTCAAGTGCACTCCAACTTTCTCCCTCTGCAAGTCATGTTTCCACTACTTTCACAAACTCCAATGTCATTGCATTTTTCCCAATTTCCCACTCCACTTTTCCCCTTCCCTGGTTCATTTTCATTTTTTAATCAAAATTTAATAACTCTTTTTTTTTTTTTTACACAAATTTTCTTTTGAACATGAGTAAGCTAAATTTTCTCAAACATAAGGTTCCTCTGAGATACAAAAGGGATCAAATAAAATACTTCTTCAAGATATCTAAGAGTAATTTGACACCTTTGTTGAGTACTCAACATATATAAGAAAGTCTTCTTCACACAAGGATTATGGATAAGAGTTGGATTGAAAAGCCAATGTATGCCATAATTTGAATAAACACGTATAATACAAATGTAATGGTCTGAAAATATTTGTAATTTGTGATTTTAAAAAAAATATAGAATACTCTTCAATATATGAGAGGCGTGGAGGAGTTTGTTGAATATGCTAGCATCTATGAGATGTTCGATGGGAAGATGAAGTGTTCATGTCATAGATGTTTGAATCAATTCTGGAAAGATGCAAAAGAAGTACGAAAGCACTTACTTTGGAATGAAATTCTTTAACATTACACGATTTGGACATATCACGGGGAAAAATGTATCTCAAGTAAGGGAAACTCCAAACACTGATATTGTAGGTACTTGTACTGAAAGAGTTAATTCTAATGAATGTTTCAACGATTTATTTGAAGATATACACGACATAGTCGAAGGATTTGAAAAAAAGGATGAAGAGACTAAAAAGGATAGATATAACTATATTAAATTATTTTATAATAGTTTGGATGATGTCAACCAAGAATTATATCCTAACTTTGAGAAATTTACAAGGTTAACATTTGTAGTTCATTTATTCCATATAAAATGTTTAGGACTGTGAAACAATAATTCATTTAATCAGTTGCTATTATTATTTAATTTAGTTATAGTTTACGTAACAATTGTACTAAATACAGGAGAAAAGAAAAATGAATAAAGAAAATCGATTAAAAATGATTTCCACGGAGCATGGCAAGACTTGTTAATGATTATGTAAGTTGAATAACTTTTTATTGTTGTATATATTGTTATATATTATTGTTATAATTATAATTTTTTCCTAAATATAGCAAAAAGAAATCGATAAAGAGTTAGATAGAGGTGACATTTTTATTACAAGTAGAAGTCAAAAAGATGGTTCCATTATTGATGAATATTCTCAAAAAATAGTGGTAGGATTTATTCCTTGAATGTCTATATTAATTATTGTATTTTTCATTAATTGTTACAATTTACTTGTATATAATTAATTATATCATACTTTCACGTTGGTTCAAATTAAAGAAATGAAAGTATTAATGAGTCAAGAGGAAGGTGTAGATAATTTTCTTGTATCTCGTGATGATGTATTTAGAAAAGTTGTTAGTAAAGAATAACGTAGTAGAATACATTATTTAGACATAAGACTAAGACCAATAGATATCATACGATAACAACAAACATCATCATACACTTCTAAGGATGATATACATAATATGAAAGAAAATATAAAAATACTACAAGAAAATCAAGCAGATCATAGCCCCCAGATGCAATATTTCATGATGTAGATGAATGAAAAGATACAACAAATTTTTCAATAGGTTTGTATATCATTAAATTGATTAGAAATTAAATTATTATCATTAATTCCTTGTAATATCTATTAAATTGTTCCCGTTAGTGGAAGTCTGCATCAATTTTCTTTTTAGGTATATATTATCATTCAATTATATTCATTATGCATTACATAATTGTTATTAATGTTATTATCTATTTTAAGTCTAATATTTTTATTTCCAATTATAGGGAGTTAATCTTTCTTCTCCTAATGTTGGTGTGTCTCAAAATACACCACCAGAACAACAAGAAGATGAAGAGGTACTAAATAAATTTACCATGCTTCAATTATATCATATTTACAATTAGTTTTCTTTATAATTATAAATTACTATATTGTTTTTTATAATTGTAATTAAATTCAATTGTAGGATACTGCTACTCATTCATCTTCTAACAATGAAACAAATTCATTAGAGCATCACGATCAGGTAATAAAATAGTTAATAATTAACTAGTGTTAGATATTTCATATCTTTCAAATGTACATTATTAATGTATTTCTTTTATAATGTTTTAAATGTAGTGTGTTCCGTGTATTATTATAAATGGAATAGAAGAAGTGGTTAAGAGATTCTATTAAGTGAGGATTCTAACAAAATATTAATGGAAACTCTTTAGGCTATGGATTTTGTGAAATCGTGGTGAAGGTCACTTCGAAGTGACAATCATTGTTATTTTGACTATATGGACAAGCTAAGACGATTGAAGATGCACAAAGATACAGTATAACTTAACTTCGTCATTTTGTGGAAATACAAAAAAATTAGAAGTTGACAATATTGTATAATTTCTTGTAAACAATTATTTGTATAATTGACATTATTAATTATTAATGACTTTTGGTACATTATATTTGAATGTATTATTTGTTTGCAAATTTAAATAGGTGAATGATTTTTGAAATTTTCAAACAGGTGAATTAAACATACGTATGTAATTTGTATGGATTTTTTTTTATTTTTCGGGGAAAAGGTTAGATTTTTTTATCAAATCTGTCACCTTTTCCCTTTTTTTCCCCTTTAACAGAGGAAAAGTTGACAGACATAAGGTACTGCCACCTTTGTATTTGTTTTCTCGTCATCGTTTTCTTGATAAAGGACGACGGATTTATCCATCATCTTTGTACTTGTTTTTCATCGATTTTAAAGATACATAGGTGACGAATGGTCTGTCACCTATTGCATGAAAAGGTGATAGATTTTCTCAATCTATCACCTATTATTAAAGGTGACGGTGGTATAGGTAATAGACTTTAAAAGGTAAAAGATGATTTTTTTGTAGGTTGGTCACCTTTTCCCTATTTTCCTGTAAAAAAAGTAGTTACAGGTTGTTCATTTTTTAGGTTAAAATAAAGTTTAATATATAATAATATAATATATAAATAATTAAATGATTTAATATCAAGATAATATTATTATGGTAAAATTGTAAAAATACATTGAAGTATTTCAACGTAATTATTATATTAAAAGTGATTTTAGAAATTATCTATTGTGCAAACGGTAGTGGTGTATTGTACACGTAGAATTGATTAAAAATGAATGGATGAAAATTCATTTTTTAAGTAGAATTGAATTGAACAAAAATAAATTTAATTTAAAGGTATCTGTACATTTCTCAAATTAAAAAAAATTAAAAATTCTAGTAATCGAACCGAAGCAAGCAAAGAAGTTTGAACTGATTGAATTTCAGACAATTCATATTTTACAAGCTTAAACTTTATTTTTATCTTAAACTAAAGAGTAAACAATATCAATAAAAATAAATTAAATTTAATTTTATTAATATAAATAAATAATTTATAAAAATTAAATTTATTTTAATTTAATTCGCATAAATTTCATTAAAACAAACAAATGTCTGCCCAAAAAAAAAAAAAAACTCGTCGTTATTGAAAGAAAAGCATATTTTAATATAATTTTGTTGCGATTGGTCGAGTTGTATGCAATATAAAAGGGAGTGGTCGGTGGAGGGAGACGTCGCCCCCGATCACCCCCGGCCCGGTAATCCCTTCCCGCTTTTCCGATCTCTATTCGCAACTGCGATTTCTCAACCTCCATCGACGCGTACTCATCGTCGCCGTTTTCCTCCTCAATTCGGTGTTGTGTGTGTGCGCATTTTTTTCCTGTTGTTTTGGTTCTATAGCGCTTTTTTCGTTGAGATCGTCCTTTGCTGGTTGGTGGATGTGGAATCCTGGTGTGGGGAAGTGTTTCTGGTGGTGTGTTTGACGGAGTACTTGGATCTGAGAGCGGTAATGCTGATCTACTTTACGGAAGAAATCGGTTTTGGACGAATGCAGCAGAATTAGATAAAGATCGTGGCAACGAACGTCTTCTTTTGATTTGTCTGCGGTGCCGCGATCGAAGGTTGCATGGAATCAGCAATGGTCGTAGTGGACAAGCTCGCTCATTTCTCTTTTGGACTGTTACTTTGTGTTCAGGCATAAATGTGAAGTGAGGATGGAGGAGGGACTCTGAAAATTGGCCTTATCGTGCAGAAACTAAATAGTTTTATTTAGCACGGACTTCGATTTTATCAACAAGAAGTCTCAGCTTTTCATATTTTCTTTAAGGAGCCCCAGATTTCATGTAGGTTCATAAACCTAACATTCCTATAAGCGTCGTCTTTGTTGTGGAGATAAATATTTGGGAAGGAAAAAGCAACCATGGAGATAGATATAAATGCACAGCAAAGTTTTCAATTGAATTAAATGACTACTGATTCATGATATAAAGGTTTTAAAATTCAATCAATTTTGTTAAATTTCAACGGCTAAATTTCGGAAAAAATAAAAAATGAGTATGATTCATAGTAAAATGGAACTTTTAACATATAAAGATCATCTTAGTTTAACCAACCATATCATTAAATTTTATTTTTAAGAAAAATAGCTGCCAAAATGAAAAGTTCCTATAGTGTTTCCTTTAATTGTAGTTGCCAAACTAGCTTGAAAAATTCATGAATATTTCGGTGTTGAATGAACTTGCTATGTGAAGTGTGTTTATACATGCATATCTCCTTAAAACCATTACTGCTTTAACCTGTTGTGCTTACATGGAGTTGCAATATCCATATGGAATAGACTTATTCATCTATATTCTTTCCTCTTCTGCTGTTGATTTGATTCAATTTTCTATGCATGGTGTTTTGGTTTTCAACAAACATATTCTTATGTATCTTGACTTCAGGACATCTACCAACATAAAGCAGAAATTGTTATCTGTTGCGACATCTGGATGGAGGAAACTCATTCCAAACCTTCAGAGAATGGATCATCACTTGATGGTGTTGTTCCTGGGAGTGGCAGTTCTTCCCTATTGTTTCTGGGTACTGGCTGCTCTAGTGGGGTACCAAATGTCTTGTGCCTGTTGCAAACATATGGTCCCCCTTGCAGTGTATGCTCCCAGGCCTTATCAGTCACTCCAGAACATAATCCAAATTACAGGTTTTCTTGTGTTTTCGAATGAAAGTCATGGGATTATACATCATGTATCGTGAATTACTTCACTTCAAATCTTTTTTCCTTGCTTTGATAGTGGAGATGCTGATGCTGATTGTTATTCTTAGGTGCAATACATCACTGCTTATTGATTATTGCCAGAATTCTAGCGAGCACAAATACATTGTGATTGATGTGGGTAAAACCTTTAGGGAACAAGTCCTACGGTGGTTTACTTATCATAAGATTCCTCAAGTTGATTCTGTGCGTAGCCAAACATTAATATTTTCGTTCATTCTTTTTCGTTCAAGATTTTTCATTTTCATCAATGTGTAGGAAGAAATGGAATTTTGTAAGTGATGATCTGAATATATTACAGATGAAAACTTAATACATTATGACACATGTTTTCAGATTATTTTGACACACGAACATGCTGATGCTGTTCTTGGCCTGGATGATGTACGTGCAGTGCAGCCATTTAGTCCCATCAATGATATTTCTCCTACCCCAGTTTACCTCAATCAGTTTGCAATGGACAGGTCCAAATTCCGTTAGCTTGCGTATTGCAATTTTCCATTTGTACTTTGGACCAAAAAAGGACCTTATATTTGTTGCTGCTACTATAGTTTCTTCTTTTCTTTTCCAAGTTGGTAATCTTCTATTTGGCATTTTTGAATCCATTGTGAAATTGCATTATTCAGGATGTTCTTCTGATGTTTGCTTCTACTTTGGTTTATTTTCTAGTGAACCTCTTTTTATTTTGTAAATGTTAGAATAGTCTCACATTAATAAATGTAAGGAGTGAATTGGGCCTAATTATGAATAACTTTTTTACTTATTATCAATTGGTTTTGAGATAAAATTTTAACATGGTATTATAATTAGTTCATGTGCATCCACTTGTGGACATTTATAGGTATAAAAATAAGTCACAAATGGGAGTGTTAGAATAGTTTTATATTGATTAATGTAGGGATTGAATTAAACCTAATATATGAAGAATCCTTTCACCTAGAGACACTTGTAGATATTGATAAATGTAGGATTGAACCTAATTTGTTTTAAAATGGAATTTTAACATTATATCAAAGCTAGTTCACGCATATTCACCTATAGACATAAAAATAAACTACAATTGTGAGAGAGTGTTAAAATAGTCTTATATTGATAAATATAGAGATTGAACAAGGTCTAATGTATGAATAATTCTTTTACTTATTGTCAATTGATTTTGTGATGAAATTTCAATAGTAAATCCTTAGAAATTTTTTTATATAAATAGTAATAACATTTAATTTTTTTTACTTTTATGGAAATTTTCAGGCCAAAGTATTACAATGAATTGTGTTCCTTTATATTTCAAGCCTATTGCTGCCTTCTTTAGACGTTTAGTATTGTTCCAAAAATATTATTCTCAACTTGGATTCATATGAGTGGGAGATTTTGTTTTTGTAAGAAGTAAAAAACAATGTCAATTGCCAAGTATTTTTTCTTGCTTATTTTGTCTCACATTGTCATCAAAATGGTAGAAGCAGACATACATGGTCTTACTTAAATGATGTTTTGTACTTTATACATTCACAACAGTATTGCTGTAAAATTTCCATATCTGCTGCCTCGCAAGTTGAAGGAAGGTGAAGAAGTGAGACGTGTAGCTCAACTTGACTGGAAAATCATAGAGAGTTGCTGTCAGAAACCATTTATAGCTTCTGGCCTGCAGTTTGTTCCTTTGCCAGTTACTTTCCTCATCTCCATCTCCTTCCATTATTTTTCCACTTTGTAATTTATATCACCATCCAAGGTCCTACCTGTAATCATAGGTAAAGCATGGAGAGGATTATGATTGCTTAGGATTCCTTTTTGGAGAAAAATCCAGAGTTGCTTACATATCTGATGTCTCTCGTTTTCCTGAACAAACTGAATATGGTAGGTATAATTTTATTTTATTGGAGTGCCCATCATCTTGTGTTTGTTTCTCATCAGTTGTTGAACTCTGCATTGCTGCATAATTGAACACCCAGGATTTGTACTAGAAAGTTCCAACTTATAAATGGAAGCATGCATTGATCTATACCTTAGAAATACTGAGCACTTTCTATTCAACAAATATGCATTGAGACTATGTTAAATCGAATTCAATGTTCTATCTGCCTTGCAATTGTGTATCTTTGGAAGATAATGAAAAATGTTGGAAATCATGTTTGTATTTGTAGCATTTATACTACTGGTGGTTTCATTTTTAAATTTCACTACGTGACATTGATATAATATTTAATTTAGTATGATGCTTGCAAAATAAACCACTTTTGGATTAAAGGATTTAGGTGCATAAAGTTGGTCGTGTGTATTTTATTTTTCTGACCAGTGTAATCTTAGCTGCGCCTTGTTATTTTACTAAAGAGTTAGAGTGAGGTGGATGTTGTGAAAGAATCTAGTTATTAATAACAGAGATTGCTTAAAATGGTTCATGAAGTTTCTTATCACAACTTTTATGCTCAAATTTCTTTCTCATGCCTTGCAGTTATTTCAAAGCATGGGGCAGGGCAACTAGATCTTCTTATCTTAGATACACTGTACAAGGTTAGCATATATGAATGCCACTTCATGCTGTTGTCCATGCACTTGAGCCAAGCATAAGATTTGCGGTAGACTTACTTTGTCTTTAGAAGTTTGAAATTAGATTTTCATCTCTTATTACTGTTCACTACTTATCCTGATTAGTTTTCAAATACTTTTTCATAATAATTCTTAAATTTGAAACTTGACTGATGCATATGTAGCTTTGAGAATATCTTGACTGACAGATTGCCCTTATTTTGTTGTCTTCAGTTGCCTATAAACAGAAAGAAAATGGATAGGGGCATTAGTTTTCTTTGGATGCTATTGTCCTTTTACGTGGATTTAACAAATATTTGTTGAAATTGTAGTTTTCTGTCGTTGGGTAGGTTTGTGTTTTCAAACGGATCATGTGTCTGGTCAATGTGTTTGAAGTGTCTGAAATTCATAATCCTTTTTTTCTGTCCTTTGCACAGAAACGTTCCCATAATACTCATCTCTGTTTTCCTCAGGTGGGCTGACTTTTGTATGTATTAATTTCCTTAAATAAAATCTCAAATATGCCAATATTTCACAATGTTAGTTCATGCCTTTCAGACTCTCGAGGCTGTGAAGAGGATCCAACCAAAACGTGCACTTCTTATTGGGATGACACATGAATTTGATCACAACAAGGACAATGAGTTCTTGGTAGAATGGTCTAGAAAGTAAGAACATATATATATCTTGTTACTCCGATGGCTTTTTTTTGGTTTTCAGTAATTTTGTTTCAACTTTATGGATATGATATACCTCATGGTATAGGTTCAGCCTGTTTTCTTTTTAAGTGAACCTAATAATGTTTCCCTGATTCTGATAAATGTTAAGCAGTTTTTAGTGTGTTTATTCATTTGGATGACTTGCATCTGCATATTGAGAAGTGTGTGCAGATCATTTTTTTCTGTAATCCATGATTTTTAATTATTAAGCTTCAGAATTGCTTGTATATTATTATTATTTTTCTATTTTTCAGGTTTGGTTTCTATACTTGTTTTCTTAGAATGGTGTCCCCAAAGATGGAATCCATTTTTATTATTTGGATAAGATTAATCAACACATTTTCTTTCTCAGGGAAGGGATACCAGTGCAGCTTGCATGTGATGGCTTGAGAGTCTTCCTCGATATATAGCAAGGTATTCACTTACACTGCATTACTGGTGGTTGTTTCTTGTAAGAAGCATGACCAAATTACAGGAATTTCAACGCAATATTGTTGTCCCATGCCTACTGACATTTTCCTTACATCTATCATCGCCTCCAAAATGAAGACCATTAATTACATATTCAGGATGGTCCACCCACTGTATACGGTGATGTTGGTAAGTAGAACTTTCAACTGTTCAAAGATATATAAGGTTATTGTTTTGCCGATGCTTTTTAAAAAATTGGCCTGTTTGTTTGCTTTGGTTAGCTGGCTAAAAACCAATTAACAAGAACAATGTGTTTTTTTACTTGATTGCAAAACTCGTGGTGATGAATTTTTTCATGACTCAAAATGTATTGATTTTCACTGTGAAATCTGCAAGGGAGAAAAATCATAAGCCCTTGGTTTATAAACTGCACATATTTATTTTTAAAAGATTGTTTGATGATGTATTAACCATCAAACAAACAAGCCCTAATAGGCTGATTTGTTTGGTGGCTTATAAACCACCAAAAATGTTTTATCAATAAAAATTATGAAATGTCAGAGATGCATGGATGAAGGATTAAGTGGTTAATTAAGTTTTTTTAATATAATTTTAAAGACAGAAAATGTTAAATGAATGGTGAAAGAATTCTTTAAGACATTGTTGAAATGGGAAAAGAAAATGATCTATCTTATTAAGTTGTGAAAGCACAAACATATAGGAGAATACAAAAATGGAAATCCATTTAACATCAAATAGATATTTACTAATACATTTGACTTTAACACTTCTCAAGTTGGTGCATATATATCAACCATGCCTAACTTATCACATAGATTTTCAAAACTACCAATACCAAGACCATTGGTAAAAATATTAGTAAGTTGATCTCCAAATATTGTATAAGGAGTAGATATAATTTTTAATCATATTGTCTCTGATAAAATAACAATCAATTTCAATATACTTGGTTCTCTCATGGAAATTAGGATTACTTACAATATATATAACTGCTTGGTTGTCACAATGCATAGGCATAGACATCTTAATTATAAATCCTAACTCTTCTATGTCATTGCTCAATCTTTTGCTTCTGTACTTGATTTTGAGACAACATTCTATTTTTTGTTATGCCAAGTAATAAGACTTCCTCCAAGTGACATAATAACTTGAGATGAACTTTTTATCATTTTTATCTCCTACATAACCTGAATATGAGAATCCTTTAATCTTTAAGTGTCCACGTTTCTTATATAGAAACCCTTTTCTTGGAGCTTATTTAATAAAGGCTAAGACACGAAGAGCTTCTTGTTAATGTACATTGCTAGTCTCATGTATAAATTGATTAACTAAATTCATTGCATAAGTAATGTCTGATCTTATAACAGTTAAGTATATAAGTTTTTTGACCAATCTTTTGTACCTTTTTGGGTCTTTTAACTGCAGAGAAGTATGATCTCAAAAAGTGGGAATTTTCTCAATTGGACTGTTTTTAGGTTTACATCCCTTAAACTTGGTTTCTTTTAACAAGTCTAGAATATATTTACTTTGGGACAAGGATAGCCTTCCCTTGAAGTATGAAAACACAATGTTCAAAAAATATCTTGGTTTTCATATCCTTTGTAGCAAAATGTTTATTCAGAAACTCCTTGGTTCCTTCAATAGTTCCTTTATTATCACCTATTAATAATATATTATCCATATAAACTATAAGAATGACATGCCTTCTAGGTGTCTTTTTCACATAGACGAAATGATCGGCTCTACAACTTCGGAAACCACCACTCTACATAACTTTGTTGAATTTCTCAAACCAAGCTTTAGAATTTTGCTTAAGGTCATAAATAGCCTTTCTAAGCATGCATACATGAGTTTCCCCTTGAGTAGTATGACTTGGAGATTGCTCCATAAGAATTTGCTCATCAAGATCTCCATATAAAAAGGTATTCTTAACATTGAGCTGAAAAACCTACCAAAACTGATTAATAGCAATGGAGAGCACCCGTATAGAGTTAAAATGAAACTATGAGAGAAAAAGTCTTAAAATAATTAACATAAGTCTACAAAAAATCTTGTGCAACCAATCAAACTTTATAGCAGACTATAGTGCCATTAGGCTTGTGTTTGATGACATACTCATTTACAAGAGACAATGTGTGCCCCAACAGGATAGGGAACAAGATCTTAGGTACCATGAGAGCACAAGATGACCTTCTCCTCATCCATTGCTAACTTTAATGGGAATTTGAAGATCTTCCTAATAGTTCTTGGGTAAAGACGCTGTAAATATGGGTAAGGCAAAACTACGGAAGGTTTGGTCAAAGTTAGCATATGAAATAATATTAGACAAGAGATGTGGGATACAAGTATGGGTTCCTTTCTGTAATGCAATAGGAAGATCATCATAGGTAGGGTTAAGTGAAAAAGGGTGCTAGTAAGTGAAAGCCAAGGATGGAGTTGGTTGTGGTCAACAATTATGTACTTGTAGTGGAGTCGGAGGTGCGAGATTAGGGAAGAATAGAAGTCACAACAACAAGAGGAGGTGACGACATGGCAACCTTCACAAGTCGGAACCTTCAACGACGATGACAAGAGATGCACGACAGATGATGTAATTGTTGACCCCTCATACTCGGGGATATGTAGTTGACGTTGTGGTTAGTCTGGGCCAAACATTCGGCCCCTTACGATTTTGGATTTGAGTTAAGTGTTGTACTCCTAGGTGTCAATCAGGACACCCCGGAAGTTCGAGCTGGCAGCTGGCTCTACCAGCCGACAGCTGGCTCTACCAGCCGGCAGCTGGCTTTACCAGCCGGCAGCCGAACTTCCTAGGCGAAGTCTCGTTTCATCTTCCACCTCATGCCCCTCGTCCAACAAACCCTTTACTCATCTAACGGTCTTTGGTCAGCTGGAGATTCCAACCAGAAGTTTCGTTTTTATCAACGTACGACTTATGGAACTTCCGTTTTTTGCTTTTGGCCAACTGTAGAATAAGAGTCGTAACGTTACGACCAACTGTAGAGTAAAGTTTGTAATGTTACGGCTAACCGTAGAATAAAACTTGTAATGTTACAGCCAGTCGTAAGGTAGCACGCAAACTCTGACGATGGAGGGGCAATGCATTGCTTGACTCATGTAGTTGGTAGCCCCTTCCCAGGCCTGACTCGCGCAGCCGAGAGCCGATACCCCAGTCGCATCCTCGCCGTGGACGCCAACCGTTCTACCCAAGGTGGAAGAGGTAGTGGGGCACCACCCGACTCACGTAGCCGACAGCCACATCATAGATACCAATTTCCTGGCCGCCTCTGATGCACCTTCCAGAGGCGTAAGCCCAATTCCCTAGCTGCCTTTGATGAGCCTTCCAGATGTATTGTAGTTGGGACACTAGTCCTGGAATGGATCGGTCGTCCGGCGGTAGGTGGGCGGCTTTCCGGCCTATAAGGAGATGTCCGACCCTGCCAGCCACTCTTGATGTGCCCCCCAGAAGTGTGAAACCAGTCTCCAGGCGACTAATCGCAAGTACAAATCTTCGGACTTCTGCGGCAGGAACGACGACATTCCGATCAAAACGACAGAATTCTGCCCCATTGCACCGGTCGTTTTCAGAATACATTAGAGATCACTACAATGAGCCAGCAAACACTTGGCCTTCCACGGCAGAGGAGGCGAAAGTTCGGCCGAAGAGGCAGAATTTTGGTCCAGAGCGTCGGTACCTCCAAACGATTCTTGGTGCTCGATGAGCCCAACCGTTGCCCAATCAACGTAACGTGCGTGACACTTGGCCTTCCAATGCTTGACGATCCGACTTCACAAAACGTTGTGACCTTAGCCTATAAATAGCCCTCCCCGTACCACTAGGGAGAGGTTCGACTTCTTGATCCCGTTGTTGCTCGAGCGTTTAGGCGTCCCAGCACCCGACGTTGACCACCTGCTCTGTCCAACTTCTGACCTTTGTCCGCGACTGACCGTTCGTGCACGAGACTTGACTCCTTGAGTTCTCGTGCGGCTCCTAGATGGATTTTTCGGATTTTTGCCTGCATTTACCATATTTCTGCATCGTTTTACCACTATCTCGACGAACACCCCGAGACCTGACTCCTTGAGTTCTTGTGTGGCTTCTAGATGGATTTATTGGATTTTTCACCTCTTTCCTTTTCGTTTTGCGACTAGTTGGATTAGGGCATGTCGAGAAACTCCTAATCGGATAATTAAATCTTCCCTTTCAGTTCACCCTGCATTTTAATTAGCTTGTGCATCAATCACAGTAAAGAGGCTAGTTTATGTTGAGCTAGCTGGGGGTGCCTAATGCCTTTCCCACTAGTACCTTAGATCCTTACTTATTATTTTTGAGTAGCAGACCTCTTGTTTTGACTTTCTTAGAGATTTTATATCTCATTCCTAAGTTGAAGAGCGCATTCTTTTCCTTTCCTTGTTTTCCAGTAAAATAAGGTGGCAACTCTGATATTTTATTCATAACTTTCAATTTATTTCTCGAGTCTTATGTACTTGTTATTCTCTTAAATAGCTACAACGAATATTTGGGTGGAAAGAAGGGTAACAGTAATGACCAATAGAGACACTACATCACCCAACAACGCATCCAACATAGAGAGGTGATTGTCACAATACTTATGTGATAGGCATCGACGACTATCAACGAAATTGATCACGGGGTTTGCCTTAGTTGAGAGAGGGTCAATAGGTGTAGAGAAGGTTGGAACAAACGGTCAACAATCAAATGGAGAAGCCTTGGATTGTCGACAATGTGGAGAAGGTAGGCACAATACAAAACCCTAGGACCAATGTTGCCTTAAAGCTTTGATACCATATTAAGATGGGAAAAAATGGTTTATCTGATTAAGTATATAGTACAAGCATATATAGGAGAATACATAAATGGATATTTACTATTACTCTTGACTCTAATAAACATATATTTTAAAATAAAGGAGATATGGAATTTTAATAATTATTGTGTTATTAAGTTATTGAGTTAAACCTGAACAATGAATCAAACTAAATAGTAGATATTAATATGAAGAGTCGATTTTATCAAGGTTTTCACAATTTAGATTGACAGTATTTATTGATTTGATTGGAAGTTCAATGGTTGAATCGAGACAATAAATTTAAAATAAAAATCATTGTAAGGAGTTCGTATGACTGATGTATACAAGGTTTAGACTGAATATTTTTTGGTTTGACTGGAACTTTTATAGTTTTACCAAAAAAAATATACTTCTAGTCTTTCATTATCAAAATACATTATGTAAAAATAAAATCAAAATACTTAAGTTTTTCATCATCAAAACCAATAAGATAATAGATTCACTAACAATCAACATGAACAAAAATTACATTTGAATAAAGATAATAAATTACATTTAAAAATTTCCATTACAAAAAAGTAAAAGAATTACATTAAAAAAAAAAAAATATGTTACATAGTTTACAACTTTACATTTACAATTTCTCAACCACTTTTACATTTATATAGTGATGACTTTCCTTTATTTAATACTCACATTGGCAAAATCATCCATTCAATCGTCATATTGTTCTTTTGCATGATGTTGAGTAAGCTTCCAATTTTTGATGCACATTAGAACTTCTAGAATATCATCCTTTAATCTAGATCTTCTTTCATCTAAAATATTTTCACTTATACTAAATACTTATTTATGATGTTGACCACCTACACAGTGGAGTTTTTTTCATTAATTCAACATTTTACCTTAGATTACGATATCACTCATGGCACAAAAAATTTAAGTCTTCATTTGTTTGATTTCTTTAAAAATTACTTATATTATTTTAATAATATTTTGATCAAGTTTTTTATCGATTGCATTTTCCTTTTTTTTCCTGCATCAGGCGAATGAGAAAACAAAAGTTTGCATAGATCAATAAAGACAAAAATGAATTGGTATGAGTGTATAGAAACTCCCAAAGAACAACACATTTTCAAACATGATTTTTCCCTGACCGTACAGGACATCTATCAGGTCCGGACAAGTTTATTGGAAAAACCAGGCAGAAAACAAACAAACGGGCTCCATAACCAACAACTTATTCCAATCAAACTCCTAATATACATCTTCTTTTCCCCTTTTTTCGGCAAACAAAGGAGCCTAACATTTTCTTTTTCCCAGATGTTCGTGTTTTTTCACTGAATGTGGACATGTTACTAGAATGGATCTTCACAGAAAATAGTTTTCTTGGGTTTTGTCTAATTCTTGTTCTTTGAGCACTTGTGCTTACCGATTAATCTTTACCTGCTACAGCTCCTAGTTTTGGTCAAGTTATGTTAATATAATTTTTTTATTTACACCATGTTTCCCTCTTCTCTGCAGATTCGACAATATCCATCGTGCCACTGTTGGTTTTCAAGTACCTCCATGGTCAATAAGCCGATGACTACCTGACCTGAAATGTTCCGGAACACAACTCATACGTCATAGTTACAATAATTCCTCTGAGTAACAAGCCTTCTTGATATCGATTTCTAAGCCCTCATCTTTGCCGCAGAGAGGTGAGGCAATAATGTTTCCTGTATTTCCTTATATACACATAGTTATAAAAAAGGTTCCATCTATTCATCAGGATCATACTACTCGTCTCTGCTTTTAACTGGATAATTAGACCAGGGATACGTTCTCCTCCTCTCTTTCTTGAAGAAAATATTTGCTTAGCGTCAGGAATAAATGAATCCACCGTTGTCATAGATGATTGTATTATCGTGTTTATTATTTATATCATATTTTCCTATAATTTAGAGAAAATGCGATTGATATTGAAGATATTAAAAATTCAAATACATAAGGATATATATTTGCAGCTAGTTTTGTATTTATGTTTTAATAAATGTATTTTAAATGCCTATTTGGACAATAATTGTTTTAAATTATGTTGAATTAGGTAATAAACATGTTAAAATTAAAGTATATTTATTAAATAAATATTTTGAAATATTTCATAAAACGTCTTAAAAACTGATTGTCTTATGTTGTCATTGCATGCAATTACCCTATTATTTGCATGGCGTTAGAAATTCTCAAGACCATTCATGACTTTTCTTTTCTGCATATGGAGGATTTTAGGCGTGGCAAGGATTGCAGTCTGCTTTTGACACTAATAAGATGTAAAATTTAAGCAAATGTGGAAGATGTGTTACTTGTGACTTATTAGGTCAAAATTGTCTTTGAAGCTTGCAGTATTATTTTGGTACAGAAACAATCAATCAATCTTCATAGGATTTGAACATGTCTCCTTTAGTTAAATTAAATGTACAACTGTTTCGCTCATGGTGTACTATGAGTGTATTTGAGAACTAGTTAAATGTTTCAATTTTGATCATTGCGGAGACTTAAAAGTTAAGTTTTGTTACTAAATGAAATTAGTTCTATAATGAATTAGGTTTTCATTTGTGTATGAGAATTTATGTGATGATAAAGATTTATGAAAGTTTACGTAGAGTTGAAATTAAAATTAAAATATTATTATTAATACAAGATTGATTTTCATTATTTTCTTTCTAAACATTTTCACCTCTCACTTTAATTTTAAATTAGAATACTAAAATTATCAAATTATTTTATTTCAGTGAAGATAGTAAAAATTTAAAAGAATGTTTTAAATTTAGACAAATCATATCGTAAGATGATTAAGACTCTTGAGATAATACTTTCTAGTAACACTCGTAGAAAATTGATTTTATAGGTATTCAATGTAATGATTGAGAATTAAGACAATAAGATTGATTCTCATTATTTTCTCTTTTTCCCTCCTAAACCTTTCTACATTTTTCATCAATTTCAAATTAAAACATTAAAATTATCAAATTGTGGGGAGAGAGTAAAAATTTAAAAGAATAACTTAAGTTTAAAGAATTAGTTTTTTTATAAATGTCACTAGAAATCATATTTGTTTACGTAGAATTTCAATATATTGGTAGTTGGGAATATAAAAGTGATCTCACAAAATAAATGTAATTTCAAATATAATTAATAATAATTTTAATTAACTTTAATTACAATACAATTGTAAATAAATAATAACTAATGTTTCAGTGATAACAACGAAATATGTACCCTCTCTACCCGTATCACCACCTGACCATCAAAATATTGTAAATACTTCTCTTGTAATTTATATATATCAACTTAAAATCTATATATCAACGATGAATAATGATAATGCTAAGGATATGATGTAAGTGATGTAAGAGAATAGTTTTCTTGTGGACACCAAAAACAATTTTTGATATGATTTTGAAAATGATTGTTAGTAACGACAAAAGGGAAAATCGATATTTATAGTATTTTTATATTAGATATCAATATTTATACTTATTTATAAAAAAAGTTAGATGATATTTCTTATATGCACCCAAACTTAAATAAAAGAGTATTTATTCAAGTGCGTTGCACGTGAGGCCTGCATGAAATTCAAAATGTATCTTACAAAGATGAGGTATTGTTTATGATTAACTTTTTTTATTTTTAAGAGTTGGAAAGAGTTGAACTCTTTTATTTTTACATGACATTTATATTTTTTAATTTATTATTATTATTATCAATATCATTTTTTTTCTTTCTTTTATCTTAAATTTATTTACTTAAAAATTACTTTATCATTGAGGTGACCTTTTTGATGGAGTTGGAGTATTTTGATATTACATATATGTTTGGTCCTTTTATCAAAATCTAGTTTGCAACTTATAATTTTTGTTTTGATACATCATGTATTTTACTTACTTCTGCACATACTTTCACGTTACTTTTGAGTTATGATTAAAATAAATATGGAACTGCTATTAAAAATATTCAGCCATTACCCAAAAAAAATAAAATTTTAACTATGCATCGTTAAACTTTACTTTACTGTAACATTGAAGTTGTAGTCGGATAATTATAAGATTTTTAAGATGTTGAATTTAAATTTTTACTTAAAAAAATTATTCAGAGCTTTGAATTTACACTAAAAGAAATTTAGATGCCAAAATTTAGGTAGAAAAGAAAAAGGAAAATTAAGTAAGGGAAATTTTTTTTAAGATTATTTATATATATGGTAAAAAATTTAAAAAATTTATAAATATTTTATATTTTAATATTTTAAATGTAATTTTATATTTTTCTTGTAGTCATGAGTTTAATAAAAGTTAAAAAAATTAGATAAAATATATAAGATCAAGAAATTATACTGTGATAAAATTTGAGTATTTTTTCAACCTAACGTATAAAAAAAATTTAAATTTTTTTTTAAATTTTCAACATACAAAATTTAAAAATATTTATTATTATTATTATTATTATTTTCTAAGATTTTCAACTTATGTGTTTTTTTTTGTATTTTCTTTGATTTCAGTGGTCGCTTGTAAAAACGTTCCTCTGCGATTTCCCCATTTTACGTGCAGGGAAAAGAATCAGAAGACCACACCGGTGGGCGGAGGAAAACCCTACGGCTCCGGCGGCGCTGGTCGGTAGGAAGGCGGTCGACGATGAGCGCGGTCAGCATCACCAACGTCACCGTCCTCGACAATCCCGCGGCCTTTCTCAGCCCCTTCCAGTTCGAGATCTCCTACGAGTGCCTCGTCCCCCTCAAAGACGGTAGTACCTTTGTTCCATCTCCCTGTGAGTCTGTGACTGTTTTCTATACCATTTTTTCGGAAAAAATCGAAAAAACGTGGGTCGACAATGGAGTTCTGTGGTCAGTTGAGCTTGCGATTTTTCTTCTGTACGTTTTTGTTTTTTTGTTTTTGCTTAGGTGGTGCTTGCAACCGAGGTTTGGGGTTTCTGAGACGTACGAAAAATGGTGGGCAATGTGTATGGTAGAAAACTAGTGTTTTTTGGGGGTCGACGTAGGACTGCTCTGGTTAGTTGAGCTTGTGATTATGGTACTTTTCGCCGTTTTTGTGGAGATCGGCGATCGGGGTTCTGTGGTTGCTGAACTGCATGTTGAAGATCGGAGAAAATGTCTCAAGTGGGTTTGTGGATGACTGTCGTAGTTGCGATAAAGTCACCCTGTGTGAAATCCGGTCGCATTGTCCCGCGTCTTCCCACTGATCTGTGACAGTGTGGTTACCAAGGCTCAATGCTGCTGCTACCACATTTGAACAAAGTTGTAAATGCATACAGTTATGTTGTACCATGCACAATACTGCTGCTACCATCTTTCTTCAAAGCTTTTGATGCATAATGCCTTGATGTAACCGTGTCAGTGAACGGTTATTCATAACATCATAACAGGAGGCAGAGGTTTACATGTCTGTTATGTTACTGGTCAAATATGATTATCAATTAAAAGCTCTTTTCTGAGAATTTGTTTCTTTGTAGAATTGAAGTCATTAAAAAGGAGACTGATTGCATTTGCACACCAACTTGTAAATCCTGCTCAAAGAAATTTAAATCCTTAAATCTGTGGGCCGGATTTTTATGATAAAAGCATATCTTTGAATTGTATTTACTTTCAACATATTTGTATAACATTGAAATGAGCACACTTGTTCTCAATTTAATGCCTCTTTAGTGCTTGACGTGGGAAAATTAGTAACACTAAATCGAGGAATTGATTTTCTTATAGCCAGGTCTAGTAACTTACAATTTTAATCATAATGAGGGTTATACTTGTGTCAAATGGTAGAAAATCTATAAATCTTTAGGGTGACTGCTGATGTATTTTTGTTCTATTTAGATTTGGAGTGGAAGCTCATCTATGTTGGATCTGCTGAAGATGAGACTTACGACCAACTTCTTGAGAGTGTTCTTGTTGGCCCAGTCAACGTTGGCAATTATCGATTTGTCTTTCAGGCATGACTCGATTTTTTTTAAATCAAGATTTGATGTACTTTCGGAAGCTTGACGATACAATTGTCTTGTGTTGTTAAATTTGCCAGGCTGATCCACCAAACCCTTCAAAGATCCGGGAGGAGGACATAATTGGTGTTACAGTATTGCTTCTGACATGCTCATATTTAGGACAAGAATTTGTCAGAGTAGGCTACTATGTGAACAATGATTATACAGACGAGCAGTTAAGAGAAGAGCCACCTCAGAAAGTTCTCATTGATAAAGTCCAGAGAAACATCTTGGCTGACAAACCCCGAGTCACCAAATTCCCCATCAATTTCCATCCTGAGACAAATGAAAATGGTGCACAGCCTCCTCTTCTCCCAGATGATACCATTGGTGAAAATGGTGGACCGCCACCAACGGATGAGCCAAGTGAGGAATCAGAGCCAGTGTAGGATCCAGCTGAAGGTTGAAGGTCGGTCTTATTTCGCTGGCTCATTGGGCTGTTTGAGGGAAACCAAGAAAACCCTTGGACGTTGCCAACATGTGAAAGAGCAGATGAAACGCTCAAGAGCATTCTCCTTGACAGCTGAGTGATTTCATTCCCTTCTCCTGTGATGATGTACCTTCAACAAGGTTAAAAGATGTGTGATATAGGCTTCCTCTTTCATGTTGTGCATTAAGCCGAACAGGTTTGCGGTTGTTGGAAGATATTGAAAAAATTGCTGGTGATGGCTGATGATGGAAAGTTCCTAGGTACCATGTGGCATCCATATATGCAAAAACTCAAAAACATGATCACTGATTAGTAAACTTATTTATGTCTCATCTTTTTCTGGCCTCCAAGTAAGCCACTTTTTCAGAAAAATCATGTCTCCCATTGGTACTCTTCAAAATTATACATTTTTTTCATGGGAAAAGAAATTCTCACATGGTCAGAGTGAGAATTTGCATGCATCCTGGTTGGCTGGTATGAACAACATGGGCCTTTTTTTGTTCTTTTGATAATGTTATGACATGAACAAGATGGTCCTGAATGAATGATTACAGGTAAATGATGTTTACAAGGCGACAACGGTGGGTGCCAAGCAGACATCATACATGGGCTTGAAAAGAACAACCAAATTTTTGTGGGGGCATGCTGCGAAAAGATTTGGGTTCACACCAGGATCTTCTCTTCTCCCCTCCTCTCAAACCTTATCCTTTCCCACCTTCAACCTCAACATAGCACGAGTGAAAGGAGAAGCTTCTTTGTTGCACATGGGCACATTGAGATTTATTGAAACTAACCAGTTCAGAGGAAAAAGGAGAAGCTTCTCGAGGAATTTTTGCATCAATCAATGTATGGTTCCCAATTTAGTTAATTTAAGTAATAAAATAAGCAAAGACATAATGAATCATTTACAATGATGGAGCAGGAAAATAAATCACATCCCAATACTGAAAAGGTAGACCCTTCATGTTGAATCCAATTCATAACCAAGAAGTTTGAAACAATGGGTGTGGGTTTTTATTGTGGCTTCCCCTGTTTTTCTCATCTAATTCAAGTCTGCTACATTCAGTTGCTATTCCACCACTAGCACAGGCTAGCAGGAACAGACTCTAACACTAACCACAAGGCTTTCCATGTGGAAGAAGATGTTCAGAATTTACAACCACCTTGTCTAAACTTCTCTTTCATATAAACTTCTTCCACAGCTGCAAAATTAGGGAGCATACATCAGTACCAATCTGTACATATACAGAGTGATTGGTGATGACGACGATATCGATAAGATCTCTTAGTCGTGCCAACAAATGAGCATCACCACACATCGCCTTATGATGTAGAGTCTAGCCTTCTGTTGCTGGAGCGTGTTGTTGAGTCCCCTCATCGACACTGCTGATCTCCTCCTCGATTCACTCTCCATCTTCATCTCCAACAGAGACCTTCTTGAATTTCTTGGGGAACTTAGCCTTCAGTTTTGGGTGGCTTCCATCAGTGTAGATGTAGGTGGGCATGTATATATAGAAGAGGGGTGGGAAATGATGTGCTTTCAAACTGTGGCTTGATAGCAAAGAGTGCCACCTGACTACCCGGCAAGTGGGAGTTCACTTGTCCCCCAAGGGGTTTCCAATTGGACCCAACACTCCCTTCTCAATGTCTCTCATGCCTTTTTCTTTATCAAGGTCTCTTCAGTCCTGGCATCTACATTTCTTACTGTGAAGTTGTGTAATCAACTTCCACCATGGTTTGGAGATTGCTTCCCCTTGAAAATTCAAAGCTCTACCTTAGTTGATGAAGAAAATGCATCTTTTTCTGTTGAAACATCTTTCAATTGTTAATTATGCTAGATATTATAAGGACTGCTGCTACAAGGTGGAGCCATACAAGTGCATGCAGATATAGACTTGATGCCACAACAAATGAAATGCTAGACAAACCTAATTTATTAAGGGTCCCCCAAGCATTGACTCTTACTTAATCAGGTGAAATGCCCAGAGGTTGAGTAGATTAGGGAGGGTGTGAGAAAACCCAAAACCTAAGCCATCACCAACATGAGACCTTTGGATCTCACTTCCCAATGCTTTGTCTCCTCCATTTCCCTTTACTTTAACCTGACAATTCTCATGTATGCCGTCTGTTTCCAAGTTCATCTTTCTTTCTCTGTTTCCATATTATTTATATCCTGTTTTGTAGTCTCATCCAGCATACAAGGTTTCCACTTGTGGACCAAACTGCGCTTCAAAGCATGGTGGATGTCAAGCTTTGCTACACTAAATACCCAGACCAGGAAAATAATCTTTATGTAAAGAGAAAGGGTGACAGCTTGCTGGCACTGACATTGTAATTAAATTGCTTGGGAATTATGAAACTCCTTTGACTTCTCTAGTTCTATGCTAACATGAGAAAGGTGTGATTAAGAAGCAAAGAAACATAACCCTTGGGTACTGGTTCCCAATGTCCAATTGCACACATTCCTGTCCTGGTTGTCTCCCACTGCACACCCACCATGCTGTGAGACCTTAGGGACTTGCACCATGGCTTCATTGTGGTCTTGTTTTTCTTCCATGATGGTAGATTTGAATGCTGTTCAAGATGATTAATTGTATGGTTGTTTTTTGGCAAACCACGCTGTTCTAGTTGGTTTGATAGCCTAGCTGTGCCTCCAAGCTGAATTGGTAAACAGATAAATGCAAAACAACCATTTTGGAGATGTGGGGGAGGACAGTTGTGTGACACATGGTCCTTGTGTTGTGGACCATGCATGGTGTGTTTTGGGGGTGAAGGAGACGTTTGATCTTAATTGGGACAAGTGTTGTTGTAATTTCCATCATCCTAAATGGGTATGGTGTGTTGTGATGTGTATGTTTGAAAGTAAATGATAACAATGGGCTAACTGATCTTTTACCTTATCACAAGGTTGAGTTTGCTAGGTAAAGGCTAAACCAATATCCACAAGACCACGCACCGGCGTACCCATAGGCGTTGAGTCACACTTAGCCTTGCGACAAAGTTTAGAATCACTTTTAGCTCTATAATGAGTCAATTCAAAATCACATTTACCTTTATGATGAGAGTCGAAGAGTTGACTAATCATCATAATTATGCAGAAAAAACTACAGTTTCACCCTCATTTACCTTTTATCAAACCTGAGGTAGGAGGTTGTCTCTTCTGATAAAATTGGAACTTGAGTATGAGGTTAAAGTGGCTTCCACTTGATCTTCCATGATTTTTTCTGCTTTTACAATCCTTTGATTCATTCTCTCTCCTTTCTCTTCACATTTGTCTGTTCAAAACCAATGCCATGGATTTCCTATATTTTTCTTGGTATTCCCGTAACAATAGGATTTAAGATTTAAAATTTAGAATCTCAGCCATTGATCATTCAATGAGCAGGCGGTGATAAAAAGAAATCGAGAGTTAATCCAAGAAAATCATGGGAATTACTAAACTTGGGCTTGACCTACTAATGAATGTGTGCAAGTCTATGTTAGAATGGACCTACTAATGAATGTGTTGAGCATTTAAACATGAAAGCTACTTGTAAACAACCGGTAGATGAATGGGCCTCTTTTGGGATTTCATGATGCCCCATAAGTAGTTGATATGTTTTATGATATCTTTTGGAGTTCATGACATATCATCCTCGTCATCATCATCATCATCAATAACAACAACCTTCTTTAGAATGATTCTTTGGCAATTGATAACTTTACAATTATGGAGTTTATATCTTTAGAAAATATGAAATTTGATAAAAAATAATAAATTAAATTTCTTATTATTTTTCAAAGACACAAATCCCTTAATATAAATGTGAAATCATATTTTTTACCATGATGGCTAGCATTTGCGCTTTTCTTTGATATAAAACATCATTGGCAATAGCAAATCATCCCTAACAATATAAAACATTATGATTCTGCTTATCATTCTACAACCACATCTTGCTTCACATGTACAATAAATGTGAATAACTCCTCATCCCATCCTTTTTTCCCTTTCCGTGCATTGCAAGGGTTAAGGTTTAGGTTTTGCATGTAAAGATCAACATTTAGCTCTTATACAATGGGTGTGTTTGATTATAACCTTTTTCAACTTTAAGAGTTAAATAGAATTGAAGTTAGAGTTAAACTTTGTTCGATGAAAAAGATTTATGTTCCAATCACTATACATTATCGTTAAATTCTTATAGTAATTTACTGAATATGAAATTAGATCTTTATAGTAAAATATTATTTTAAATTATTTAAATCATTAAATATTAACTTATTTATTTTTAAAATAATACTTCTGTTGTAATAAAAAAATATGTGATTTTTTATAATGTAAAAAATGTTAACATTGTAAAAGATATTCTCGTAAACCATTGAAACTTCTTTTACATTATTGGAATTTTCTTTACACATCATCTGAACTTCTTATGTATCATCAGAACTTTCTCTGTATCATCGAAACTTCCTTCATGTACCACCAGAACTTCCTATAACCTTTTCTTTTTATTTATTTTTGAAAAATATTATAATATTATAAAAATATTAATTATATTAAAAAATATTATTAATAATATTATAAAAATATTATTATGTTAAAAATTAATAATTTTTTTTATAACAGAAGATCCGTCGGAATTTCATGGATCTTCCATGATTACATTTTTCCTTTCTTTTACATTCATACGTTTTTATTTTTTATTTTAAAAAAACATCAACACGTGCAAAATAGCGTTCATCATTGATGGCGAACAAAATACTTTAATAGAATTATATAATAATTTAAGTGATAAAAATTATATGTTAAAATTTATATAATAATAATAATATTAAGAGTGATTTTAAAAATTAAAATCACATGAATTGTTCTACTTATAACTCTTCTAATTATTTTTCCAAATTTAATAAATTATTCCGTAAAATATCACAAATTATTTTACATGACAACTTTGAAGAAAAAAATAAATTAAAATAAAATTAAAATATATTTATCACAAATAATTGAGCGATAGAATTGATCTGATCGACATGATCGATGTTAATTAACCTTGTGATTGTTCTTAATATCTAATTATCTGTAAAAAAATATTTATCAAAATAAAAGCTTGGTATGATCGTGACCGTTCGAGGAGAGAAGCCTGGCGGAGGTCGGCGGTGGCGAGAAATGGCGGCGGCGAAGGTGGGCGTGAAGCTCTGCAGCTCTACTCGCGTTTACCGCCCATCCGTAAGAGCGGCGGACCCCACCTTTCTCTCCTCCTTCTTCTTCTTCTTCTTCTTCTTCTTCTCTCTGAAAGCCTCTCTCTTCCCATGCCACCAGGAGCCAGTGGAAGGGACGGTGGTGGTCACCCTCCCGTCCCCAATCGCCCACCAGGGGGTCCGTGTCGCCGTCTCCGGATCCGTCAATCTTCAGGTAATCGTGCTCCGTCTCCCCTCCGTTGTCCCAAAGCTTGCATCTTTTCGGGCTTTCCTGATGGTTTGTTAATGATCTCAAAAAGGTTGGAGCTGGGATGGCGGGGGTGGTGGAGTCCTTCTACAGTGTCGTCAAGCCCGTCTCTATCATGTATTTCTTGTTTATTTCTTCGTTGTTTGTGGTTTTCGATCACTGAGTTGCTGAATTTTGCTTGTTCTTCTTCTTTTCGTTTTGTTTGTCACGAGAAATAGTAGGAAGAGCACGGAGATTATGTCAGGAGGAAGGATTGGATCAGGTAAAACAGAGGTAGTCCATTGCATGTTGATTTCTGATTCAGATTTGATGATTGAGGAGCTTGGAACAATTGCTCCGAAGAATTGCATGCTATATTTTTACCTTTTCTCTCAATTAAGGGTTGGGAGGGGGTGTTGAAAAGGAAAATGAGAAAATGAGGATGTTTGT
>JAMKPZ010004154.1:0-15665 GCA_024699675.1 Amphibolis antarctica
TTACAATTTTAAAATCATTCTCAGTTAATTGTTTTTGATAATCATCACAATGATGACAATTATACAAAGACATTATTGGAATTTCATATGGTAATACACTTTCTAACATTAAATATAATGAATTCCACCTATGTTGAACATTTAAAAAGAATTTTTTATGCAGTATTTCAAAAGTATCACATATTTCATCAAATTGTTGCTGCCACTTTTCTGAACTAATTATAAAACTTGCAGCATCCTTAATAAGTTCAATATAAATTTTAATTTCTTTTACACTTGATTGTACAATAATATTAATTATGTGATACATACATCTTTAGTGAAATAATTTAAAACTATTTGGTGGACTTATTCTAGTTTTAAACATTGGCATTGTTGCAGTATTATTAGCTGCATTATCAAAAGTTATATTACCTATTTTATTTCTAATTCCATATAAATCAAAAATTTTCATAATATTTGCAAAAAATGTTTTAGCAGTATGTGGATGTTGAATTTTTCTAAATCCTATTAATCTTTTTTCTAAAATCCTATTTTGATCAATATAATGTGCAGTTACAGCTATGTACCCATCCTTAATTCTACCTGACCAAATATCTGAAGTGCATGTTATACATGTCATTATTGTACTCATAACATTAATAAGTTCTAATATAAGCTTATTAAATGAATTCATAATATCTGACCTAATAGTATTTCTAGATACACGTTTATATTGTGGATAATATGTTTTACTAATATAATTATCAAAATGTTTATTTCCTCCAAAATTTGTAGGTAAATCTTCTGAATAAATAAATTTAGCATGCAAGTTCCTATCCCTTTCAGAATCATAAGTTCATAAACTAACACTACCCTCAAGAGTAAAAGAAAGTTGGGTTTGAATTGATTTATCCTTATTCTTATTTTCATATGTACTAATATACCTACTTAAATGACCTGTACTACTAGATGTTTTGCAAGAGAAGTTGGCATTATAGAGGTTGTAGAAGGCTCGTTCCTCTTCTATGCTGTCCATTATAGCTTTCATCATGATTGTGAACTTTGACCAGATGGAAGCTCTCTTCCGAGACTTCCTTGGCGGTACAGTTGAAGTTGAAGCTCCAATAGTCTCCATTGAAGACGTTACTTTAGCTTCAGGAAAGTTTTCTTGAAGATATCCATAGCCTTTAGAACTTTGGCATTGGTAGTGCGCCATTGTTTGTGACTTGAGTGAGAAAATTTGAGATATTAAGAATTTAGAAATAAGAATTGAGATTAGAGATTTGAGAATTGAGAAATGAGATTGAAGTTTGGAGAATTTGGAGTGAAGGAGATGATGAGTGAATTGGGTGAAAAATAAAATCCAACTCCCTCAATTTATAAAGAAAAGTTGGTTGAGCCGTTGAAGTGGCAGCTGATCGTTTCACTCGGTAGCCGACTGTTTCACTCGGCAGTCAGCCGTCCGTTGGGCGGAAGCCGATCGCCCGTTGCGTGGAAGCGTGCCGACCGTTCCTGCGTTGCACCTTGCAAGCCGTGACCCGACGGTCGACCTAGGCACGGTTCCACGGCGGCCCATCCCACCCGCCCACACACGTGACCGTTCACCCCGACTGTCGGCCCAATGACTCGACAGCTTGTCCCCCTGTTGGCTAGACGACTCGTTCTGCCTCCTCCCATGCATGTGATCGTTCACCTTGTTGGCCTCACAACCTGGCAGTCAACCCAATGACTCGGTGGCCCATCCCCCCCGTCGGCGACACAACTCGTTCAACCCCCTCCCGCGCATCGACGCACGCGACCGTTCACCCCGTCGGTCGCACGACCCAGGGCCCATCCCCCTCACCGGCCACACTACTCATTCAGATTTTAGCCCCCTCCCATGTATGTGACCGTTCACTCCACCGACCGCATGACCCGACGACCGGGTCCCCCGTCCCCTCCCACGACCTGACGATCGACGTTGCCCCCCCCCCTCTCACGGCCCACCTGGTAGTCTCATGCTGGGCTGGACCATACTTATTTCGTGCCGTGCCGGCACGACATGAATGACCTGGGAGTCCGACTTAGGCACGAGCCATGGCACGAAAAAATTTTCGTGTCGTGTCATTTTTCGACATGATCTAACCGTGTCGGGCAATGCCAACACGATCCATTGACATCTTTATGCCTGAGATTTAGGTTGTCGAAGGCTCAACTTGTCGTCGGAAACACCACTCGTGCAGGGGTGGTTCAGTAGGGCGATAGATGCAATCACGATTGAGAAATTCACAAAGGAGGGGGAGTAATCATCGAGCAGCAGAGAAGTCACCGTCAAGTGAGCGAAGGGTCAAATAAGAGTGGAATTTTTTTTTCAAATTTTCTTTTCCGAATCACAAACCCTTCTTAAGTCACCATTTTAGATGGTAGAGATTTTTTGAATCAATTGCCCTAGATTTCTGCATTGTAGGAAAACCTCGATGCATGCCCCAAACAAAATCCTTTAGATTAGGGCTGCTGCAAATGCTTGCATTTTTGTTTTCCTTTTGATTGTGATCGACGAACAACGTGATATTCGCAGTTAAGTATTGAGCGATCTGAGCTTCCTGCCATTGATTCTATCAGCTTTAAGACACCTTTACAATTATCTCTTCAACCTTCAATCAGTTCAATCAACCTACAATTCTGTCAACTTTTTATTATATGTAACAGTATCATTTATCAAATTATATTATTTATTATTATGTAATAATTTTTAAAAAATACTATTATCATAATTTTTTTTTAAAATTACATTATATTAATATAATAAATATTATTTATTATTTTATTACATTTTTTACGTATTTTATTTATTAATCTTCATAATTTTTTTTAAAATACTATCATTATTTTTTATCATTAATCATACAACGAACCTCAACTCACTTCCAAGCAAACACAAGCATAATGTGTGTGTGTGTACGACAACAATTGATATAGACGACCGAAATGACGGTAGAAAGAAGAAAGACCCGGGATTAGGTTTAGGGCTATTGGGCCTGGTTTGCTTAGGCTTAGTTGGGGCCTCATTAGGTAGGAGGTTGGGGTGGGTTATTGGTATAGTAATAATATAATATGGATTGGATTGAGTTTGGTCTTCTCACCATGAGTTAAGGGATGAATTGCAGAAGATGCAGGCGTGGGTCATGATGTGGGCGATGACGCTGCCCTCCTCCACCAGCTCGTTCTTGCTTTGGCTGTTCCAGAGGTGGACGGCGAAGCTACGCTCTCGGATCGTCCGAACCTTGCCGGCGATCCAACGGGAGTGGGTGGTCCCCTGGGGACGGTGGAAAAGCCCACCTATCCTGACCCACCCCACCGGATAGAAGGCCGCCGGTGGGAGGACCGTGAATTGGTAGCCTGGCATGCCCGCCGCCACCCTGGACACGAGGTAGGGGCCGTTGTGCCCCCACTTGCTGCCGTCGAACGTGAGCGCGAATTCCTCCATGAACTTGTAGAGAAGAGGGTGGTTCCTGTCGAACACCAGGACGGCGTTGTTCAGGCGACTCCACTCCCCCGTCGCGTCGTTCACGGTCTGCGCTCCGATCACGTTCCTCAGACCGTGGAAGCTCTTGACGAATATGACGTCGGTGTCCACGTACGTCCCGCCGAACCTGTACAGGACGGCCAGGCGGAGGAGGTTGGACAAGTTCTGGCCGAGAGAGATATTGCCCGGCTTGACCTTGCCCCTGCGTAGCCGATCCAGCCACGCTTCCGCCGGAGTGTTCTTGAAGAGATAGTTGTAGTCCGGGGACATGGCCGACATCCGGAAACCCCTCTCCGCCAACGGCCGGAGTAACCTCGCGCCGGCCGCCGAATCCATGGCCTCGGAGAGGACGAGCAGGCAGGCGTCCGGGTGGAACTTGAACAAGCTCTCCATCCCCAACATCTCCCTCCTCCCAAACGACTCCAGCGACGAAATCCACGTCATGAAGAACCGACTCCTACAGCCACGGAACAACTCGTCGGCCCTGGCGGAGAACTGCCGCGAACCGGCGCCCGACCGCGTCAGCCTAAGCACCAGCGCCCTGTTCCCCTTCGCACCAAACGAACCGTCGCTTTTGGCAGACGCCGATGCATCATCACCACCCGGTTGTTCCCGCCGAACCGCCGACCTTTGGTGGCCGACGTCTTCATGGACGGCGGGGAATTGGAACGTGGGCTCGGCTTCGGTGACGGAGCGGTGGGTGGAGAAGGGAGGGTGGTGGGTTAGGCGCTCCGAGGTGTGGCAGAGGAAGCCCCCAGAGGGGATGGATAGGAGAAAGGCGAGGAGGGAGATGGCTGAGAAGAGGACGAAAACGGGGAACACTCTTTTCTTAGGCGTTCTCTGCAGACCAAACTTCGCCGTCGCCGTCGTGAAGGCCATCATCGTCGACGACGGTCCTCTTCTCTGGCAATCAATGCTAGTCGTGCTAGTGCTCATTTGGAAGGGTGCGCCCTTCTCCGGAGGCAACCACGGCGGCGGTTGTGTTGACCATTTTTAATGCGTTAGTTAAAGTTTTCGATACTGGATTTTCTCAGAAATGAACCGCCGAACCTACAGTTAAGTTTTTTTTATTAAAAAAAAAAAAACCTAATGAACCGAAGAAACATTCTTTTATTTTTTTCTATTTTTTAACCATTAAAGTAATGTTCCGGTGATTCAAGAATCTTCGGTGTTACGTCCCAGATGATTTTTCTGCTAACATTTATAATATAAACTATTTTCGGTCATAACTTAATAATCCAAGTTTTTTTATTTTTACGAAAGAGGACGTAAGATTTACATGAATTAGTCGTTTTCGAAATTCAGAATTCAATTTTTCTTTTAGCAAAATAGCAACCATATATATATTACAGAAGGTCAAATATAATAATTTATTATTTAATCATTATTTTTTTAACTTTTCTTAAATACAAAGATTGCTTTGTTTGATCGATAAGATCATTAAAAAATCAAACAACAGTGAATTTTTATATTTTTGAGTGCAATTCCGTCCTTGATGACGTGGAAATTAATAATTACGTTGACGTGTTCACACAACTCTTTCTTTTCAAATTCAGCTGACCTCTTTTAATGCTAAATGCTTGAAAAAGACAAACACGACTTTGCATCCGAATATGATTTAAAAAATTATTTTAATTTCAAAAAAATTGTAATTTTATAAGTTTCGTCGAAAAGGTTATGTTTTTTAAAACAAAAAGTCATGCTTAAAACGTAATTGTATTTAGCTTAAAAGAATCCGTTTATATCTCTATACAGATTATTTTAATTTTTTTTTAACGTATACAAACAAGTAGTTTTAAAATCTTCTAAATTTTTTTTTAATTTCTATTTTTTATTAATTTTTAAATTTTTTAAAATTTCATCATATGTAAATAAATTTTTTTAAAAAAAGAAAAGCAGGACAAACGTGCAATCGGTGAGTCAGACACCGCTACACCAGGGTTGCCAATGCCTTGTGTGAACGACGTCCATATCGCGAAAGGTACACCACAGCGTCCATGTCAACTTCAACTAAAGTAGTGCGTGACTGCCCTTCGTACCAACCTTAATAATATGCCTTTGATTCATTCTACCGGTAATATTTGATAACGAGTATTTTAATTTTAAAAATTATTTAAAATTAAAAATAAAATTATGTTATCAAATATTAAAATTTCTTTTTCAAATCACTAGAATTTTTTCTCTACCAAAATTTCCTTTAAACATCATCTATCAAAATTTTCTCTTCGAGTTTATATAATGATAATAATATTTAAGAGTTTATATAAAATTAAAATTAAAATTAAAAAATCGTTACCGGAAGAAGACTAATTTTCGCTTAAAATCTTGCTTCTCCGATAAAATGTCCATTTTTCTTTTTCTTTTGGTATTTAAGTGGGAGTTGTAAAAACTAAAAATAATAAAGATTTTAACCGTAGTCATTTGATTATTTCTTAGATCTTCGGAATTCTTATGACCTTCTGAGTTGTACAGCATTTCAGTATCATGGTTTAGATATATTAGTGTCGTACTTTTTCGATTATATTACTTCAGTTATTGTGTCGTATTAGTTCATATTATATATATCAGTATCATATTTCAGATTAGTGTTTTGGTATCTTGCTTCAGGTCAGACGAATAAGCTATATTGTACTCGAATAAAAATATTCTGTCACAGTAATACACGGTAGTGTGACGGATTTTTGGGTCAATTGCGAGAAGCGGAAGTTTTGATTATTTTGTATAGTGATTACGGTTAAAACGTCACAATAGAAAGAAATATTTGTTACTATGGTATACCGTATTGTGACGAATTTTTCAGATCGATTTGTTACTATGACCTTCTATGTATCGATTTCTAAAATTTTTTTTAATAATATTATTATTATGAGAAATGATATTTTAGTAGTGTAGAGTGTTATCTCTTAAATGATGAGTTTTAGATTAAAAGTTTTTATGTATATCATTGAAACTTCCTTTAAAATACCAAAATTTCTTCTAAATTACTAGAATTTTCTCTTCAAATCATCAGAATTTTTGCACTACCAAAATTTCTTCTGAGCACCATCAAAACTTCCTCTGCAACACCAAAATTTTCTCTTCAAATCACCAGAATTTTCTCTGTATACCATCGAACTTCCTCTGCACTATTAGAATTTTCTCTCCGAATTATCCAAATTTCCTCCAAGTACCATCACTGAAACTTCATTTACACCACCGAAATTTTCTCTGAATTATCGCAATTTCCTCTCCGAATCATTAGAATTTCCTTTACATCACCTAAACTTTCACCGGCGAACCTACGTCATTAGAAAAGTTTTCTAACGACGTTACCAAAAAATCGACTTTCTATTAATATTATATAAATTTTTATTATTTTAATTATTATAAAACTTTAATTTCGTTAGTGAAATTAATTTTAATTTTAAGTCTATTTAACTTTTAAAATTGACTGAAATAACCTCAAATAAGACATAAATTGTGATCAACCATTACTTAAATTAAAGTACAATATCGCTGTCAACATCAGTTTCGATCGTGATCAAGTGTACATTTATTTCAATTTTTTACCTGTAAAGTTAATGTTCAAAATGATATTACAGTAGATTTTCGGAGAAGTAGCTTCAGCAAAGATTAGTTTTAAATTAGAAACATCATTTGTTTGAAAAAATCGTAAATTTTATAGATTTTTTATTTTATTAAATATATACAAAAGATTATTTTTAGCCGTTAATTTTATAATTCTTTGTAATATTTATGTTTTTTAAATACTATATTTTTAAATTTCATGTTATATTTATTAAATTGATAATTATCTACCAGTAAGCAGTTAATACACATTATTTTATATAACAAAGAAATTTGTAAAAAGTACGATCATCTCTATCTACAGTGAATTATATTACTTGAATTATGCCCGAAGTAAATGATAGTTTAAGAACTAAGATTTAAATTAATTTTCTTAAAATCTAAAATTTCATTAAATTTGAGAGGCTATATTTATCTTTTTACATCTTAGGTGTCGTTCGGCTGAAAGGATTTTTTAAGTGATTTTTTCGTTTCAATGATGATCATCGAGGTACCATTTTACGCGGTCTCTGCGATGATTTTTTTTAAAAAAAAGTTAAAAAATGTAAAATTTCAATACGTCACATTTTTTATAATGTTATTATTTTTATAATGCAATAATATTTTTTATAATATTTTAATATTTTTAAAATTACGATATCATTGTTTACAGTATTACAATAAATTTTTGTTAACCTTTTTTACGATGTTACAACTTTTTTAAGAATTTTATTATTATTTTTACATTATAATGACAACGTTGCAACATTTTTAAAGAATTTTTTTTTCAATTTGTATAATATTACAATAAATTTTATAATATTAAACAAAGTAATAGAGTTTTTTTCCTCTTTCAACATCTATTATTAATAATTTTTTACAATGTTATAACAAATTTTACAATATTACGAAAAATGATTAACTTTTTTCTCCTTTTAACTTTTGATGTCAATAAATTCTTTTACGATGTTACAAAAAAATTACGTACTTCTTTGTTACAACAAGAACATTTTTTACAATGTTACAACAAATTTTACAACATTTTTAAAAAATGACAGACTTTTTTCACATGTCAATAATTATTTTTTACAATGTTATAAAAAAATTGTACGCTTCTTTTATTACAACGAAAATAACATTTTTTACAATGTTACATTTTTTAAGAATGTTGTAAAAAATTCAAATTTATTACAACGTTAACAATTTTTTTATAATGTCTTATTTTTTTTTTAAAATATTTTATCATTTTTTAGACAGAACAATTATAATGTTATAAAAAAATTTATACCTCTTTATTACAACGATAACATTTTTTACGATGCCAATATTTTTTTATAACATCATAAAAAATCACACACTCTTTTATTACAACAAAAATAATTTTTTTACAATATTATAATATTTTTGTATTTTAACTTTTTTTAAAAAAATTACCATAAATTTTTTTATGTATTACTGTAAAAAGTCAAAACTACGTTGTACCTGAAACTTAACTTTAGGTCGTCGAACAGAAGCTTCGAGTAGTTGCTCTTATAAAAAGCAGTTCATGTACAATTTTATATAATAAACTATATGAATAATGTAAAGATGTACAACTCTGCTTTTATTATTGTAAAGAGCAGTTCATGTACAATATTTGTAAAGTTTTAACGTAAGTCTACTTTTAAAAGATACGAAAACTTTTTCCACAATAAACACATTTTGATATTATCAAGATTACATTCTTATCATAATATATATTACATCCAAAACCTTTTTATAATCACAATATCATGGACATTCAAGATTGTTATTACAATGATGCATTTCAAGACAATAATAAAGACAATAATGCATTTGGTTCATGCTAATAGAAAAAAACTTACAAATTAAAAAGCAAAAATATTATCTGAAAAGACATTTTATTGGCACATTTTGATCAATACCATTGCTATTTCTTGGGCAATAATACACACAGTCCACCCAATAGTTTAGCAAAAATTACCACAATTCCAAATATTTTTATCTTTTTTATTTTGTAAAAATACATCACAGAAACACACATTAATGTTAATTTTAGGAAACCACACTACCCTACAGTACACTTTCTTTCCCATCACCTAAGTAAATTAACAACTTAAATCACCTAATTAAGTCATTTAAATCACTTAATTATCCAATTTAATATCTTAATTTGGGCCACTTAAATTAATTAATCTACTAAAAACACTTATCCACTTAATCCCTAAGTCACCTAATCACTAGAAAAAATTAATTGAATCACTTAAATCAATTAATTTAGTTAACCAATCCTCCCAAGTCCTTTAAATTCAATCATTTAACTCAATCAACCTAATCACTTAAGGCTTTGTTTGGTAACAATCTTTTAACTCTAATTTCATTTTCGCATAAACTCTCGTACATTATCATTATCGTACAAATCTTCATGTATAAATTTTTATCTTATAATTCACTATAAAATTCAATACTATTTAATAATGAGACTCAAAACACCTAAGTATCAACTACCAAACACATTTTATTTAAGTCACGGAACTTAATGACCCAAGTGACTAGATTTGATCAACCAGGGTCACGTTGTTCAATTCACAATCAGCCCATTCTCCATCGAGCCCATTCCACCATCAGCCCATTCTCCATACGGCCCAAATTCCCCCAGTCTAATTAGCTTGGTCCGCTCCACTGAGCTAAAGCCCAATACTACGGCAGGTGCAGCCCAACTCGTCTTGCCTTCTCCCTCCCTTCTCGTCACCCATCTCCCCTGCAAGTCGCCGACCACCTCGCCGGCTTGCCGGCTCGTCTCTTCCGTTTGCCAGTTCGATCTCCCTCCCAAAGCAAGCTCCGTCCGCCACACCACCTAATCTCCCCGTCGATCGAGCCCCTCTTCAATCGATAGGCCTCCACTCGCCTGCCCAAACCTTCCTGACCTCAACATTTCCACTCGCCCAAACACAACCCTAACTCTCGCACCATCATCTTTGGAGTGACGCCCATCCGTGAAGGCTGAGAGGATTGAGGAATCGAGGAAGGGAGTGAAATCAGCATCAGCCATCGTTGATAGCAGATTACCTACATATACTTGTTGATTCCAGATTTTCTTTTGAGTTTTTGTTTTTCTTTCTCAGTATCATTCTCCTTTGTGCTAACTTCTTAACTTTGATTTTTTTTTCTTGTTATGATTCGAAAGGTTTCTCCTTTTTAGATCTATTTGGAACTGTCTTGTTTGTTTTAGCTAGAGATGTCAATGGACTGTGTTGGTCAACGGTACGGTACGAAAAATTTTCGTATCAAAGAGTTGTGCTTGGGCTGAACCCTTAGGTCATTCATGCCGTGTCGACATAGCACGAATTCCAGCACGAAATAGGTTTGACCCGAACTACCAGGTGGGTTGCAGGAGGGGGGAGGGGAATGTCGGTCGCTGGGTCATGGGAAGTGGGGGGGGGACCTGGTCACCGAGTTGTGCGACCGACAGGGTGAATAGTCACGTGCGCGGGAGAGGGCTGAATGGGTCGTGTGGCTGGCGGGGGGGATGGGCTGCCAAGTCGTGCGACCGGCGGGGTGAACAGTCATGTGCGTCGGTGTGCAGGAGGGGGCTGAATGGGTCGTGTCGCCAGCAGGGGGGATGGGCTGTCGGGTCATTGGGTCAACCGCCGAGTTGTGCAGCCGACAAGGTGAATGGTCGCATACGCGAGAGGAGGTAGAACGGGTTGTCTGGCAGGTAGGGGGACGGGCTGCTAGGTCATTGGGTCGGCAGCTGGGGTGAATGGTCGTGTGTGCAGGCAGGCAGGATGGGCCGCTAGGGAACCATGCCTACGTCGGTCATTAGGTCATGGCTTGTAAGGTGCAACGCAGCAACGGTCAGCACGCTTCCACGCAACGGGCGACACACTTCTGCCCAACGGGCGGCCCCCTTCCTGGCAACAGGCGATTGGCTGCCGAGTGAAACGGTCAACTACCGCCTCAACGACTCAACCAACTTTTCTCTATAAATTGAGAGAGTTGGATTTTTTCTTTCACCCAACTCACTCATCATCTCCTTCACTCTAAATTCTCCAAACTCCAATCTCAATTCTCAATTTCTTAAATTTTCTTACTCAAGTCACAAACAATGGTGCACTACCATGGTCAAAGTTCTGGAGGCTACGGATATCCTTAAGAAAACTTTCCTGAAGTTGAAGTAATGCCGTCAATGGAGATTACTAGAACTTCAATTTCAACTATGCTGCCAAGGAAGTCTCGGAAGAGAGCTTCCATTTGGTCAAAGTACACAATCATGATAAAAGCTATGATGGATGACACAGAAGAGGAACGAACCTTCTGCAACCTCTGTAACGCTGACTTCTCTTGCAAAATGTCTGGCAGTACAAGTCATTTAATTAGGCATATTAGTACATATGAAAATAGGAATAAGGATAAAACAATTCAAACCCAACTTTCTTTTACTCCTGAGGGTAGTGTTAGTTCATAGACTTATGATTCTGAAAGGGCTATAGACTTGTATGCTAGATTTATTTGTTTAGAAGATTTACCAATAAGTTTTAGAGGAAATAAATGTTTTGATAATTATATTAGTAAAGCATATTATCCACAATATAAACGTGTATCTAGAAATACTATTAGGTCAGATATTATGAATTCATTTAATAAGCTTAGATTAGAATTTATTAATGTTATGAGTACAATAATGACATGTATAGCATGCACTTCAGATATTTGGTTGAGTAGAACCAAGGATAGGTACATAGCTGTAACTACACATTATATTGATCAAAACTGGATTTTACAAAAAAGATTAATAGGATTTAGAAAAATTCAATATCCACATACTGCTGAAACAATTTTTGTAAACATTATGGAAATTTTTGATTTATATGGAATTAGAAATAAAATAGGTAGTATAACTTTTGATAATATAGCTAATAATACTGCAACAATTCTAATGTTTAAAACTAGAATAAGTTCACCAAATGGTTTTAAATTATTTCACCAAAGATGTATGCGTCATATAATTGATATTATTGTACAATCAGGTGCAAAAGAAATTGAAATTTATATTGAATTTATTAGGGATGTTGTAAGTTTTATAACTAGTTCAGGAAAGCGGCAACAACAATTTGATGAAACATGTGATACTTTTGAAATGCTGCATAAAAAATTCTTTTTAAATGTTCAACATAAGTGGAATTCATTATATTTAATGTTAGAAAGTGTATTATCATATGAAATTCCAATAATGTCTTTGTATAATCATCATCATTATGATGATTATCAAAAATAATTAACTGAGATGTTGCTAGGTCATTAATAAATAAACATTTAATTTAATTATATGCATTGTTGTTTGATTGTCTCATTTATCAAGTTGTTGAATACTTGAATGTTGAATGTTGTCATGTTGATTGTTGAATTAAATTTAAATATTGATGATTGAACGGTCGTATGCATGAGCGGGCGGGCTGGGGAACCATGCTTGGGCCGACAGCCAGGTCATTGGGTCAGTTGCTAGGTCATTGGGCCGACAAATGGCTCGCAGCATTGGTTCTTGCCATCTCGGGAAGAAGAGCTGAAGACTCTTCGGTGAAGAGAGAAGTGCTCAAGTGAACTGTCGAAGTCAGTGAGGCCCGATGGGGAAGGGCGGAAAGTCGTGTGGGTCGACGAGGACCGCGGGTTGAATGGTCACTTGGGCGGGAGGGGGGTGAACCGTGAACGGGTTGTGTGGCCAGTAGGGGAGACAGGTCGTCGGGTCTTGGGTAGGCTGCCAAGTCATTGGGCCAATCGCCGAGTCGCAACGTCAAGTCCTAGGAAGAATCGTGTTGGTCAAACTCGTGTTATTGACTAGGAAAAATAGTATTTTTTCGTGTAACAGGTCATACTTGGACTGACCTATTAATGATATAGACCGTGCTAGCACAAAATTCATGCTGTGCCGATACGACACAATTGATAAATCTAGTTCTAGTTAACCTTTTCCATGGATTACCTGCATAAACAGTGACAATATTATTTTAAGATAATTAACTTGAAATATCAACCCGATATTCAACAATATTTATAATAATATAACGTTTGTTCGAAAACTTCTAACGTAACTTCAAAAAAAATTAAACAAATGCATGTGATGAATTTGTCGTGGTCCGCATTAGCTTATACAAATGGTGAAATTTCTCACGTCATTCGGAAAATGGTTCGGTCGGAGACGTGGTTGACGACGTGAACGACTCCAATCGTCGTCGGTGAAATTTTGAACCATTCGTAGGCATCGTTTAGTTGAATTTTATAATTTTTGAAAAGTATATAATTCAAGAAAAAAAATGTAATGTTATTATTTTAATTTTATAAATAGTAAAAAACGTAAATGTAAAAGTTACGGTATATAATAAATGATGGGTAGTGTTGGTGTCAAATTTTTTTTAAGTATGGTATTATTTGTATTATGTTAGATTATATTTGATCTTTCCACCTGTGGTTTAGGTATGATTTATTTAGGTTTGTGTTCGATAGTTCAAATTTTTTAATTAGTTTTTATTATATTTAAAATTAATATATTATTAATATAATTTATAAATATTAAAAGATGATTGATGGTAAGTGTTAGGAAAAATAATCTTGCTGGAAAAGAACGAGTGAAACTGAAATTTTTATATCATTTGTGAGTGTTTTTACTAACTAATTAATTTTAACGAGATAAAATTTATATGGTATTAGAATCAATTCATATATATTGTTACATAAAATACTTTAATGATAAAAAATAATGAAAAATTATAATCAAAATATTCACCATTTCTTATTATACAACGGCCTCATAATGAAAACTTTATTGATAATGCTGTCGGAATCTCAGAATCAACTTCAATTTCTCTTCTCTTACTTGGATTTACTTCTTTTTGTCTTCTTTTGGTGTACTTGTGCAACAGAAACCTTATAAAAGAGAAACCATTTCTTTGATATTCTTTGTTTTTATTTACATTGTCTGTCTTTGAATCAATACCCTTGTCTAGGTGGAGTCGTCGAAACAACTTTGAATGAAGTTTAATCTAATAATTAGGATTCTGTACTTAGTCATCTCAAGCTGCTGTTAATTAAGACTAATACGTTGGATAACGCTTTCACCTCTAACTATAAATGCATAGTTAAGCGGACGTCGTGGAGAGAAATAAGCTTCCGCCTCTCGTTCTTTTGTAGTTCTTCTACAAAAGAACTACAAAAAGGAAAAGCTGTGGAGAGATGGAAAGAGAACTCGAGTTGTGTGTATACTTACGTATTTGTTCTACTTGCAATTAGTTCTTGCCCTAAAAATATATAATAAAAATATATTTGTTGATTGTAGATTTTTTTTTTAAAAGTTTGTTTTATATATTTATATATATATATACACATGATTTCTAGAAATTGTTTTTGATTTGATTGTTCCAAGTTAATTATATTCATCAATATTGTTAATTAAGAACCAACATCAACTTTTCTGAACCAGCAAAATTTTCTTTTTTCTTGAATAATTATCAAACAACAAGATTAACAACCTGCTTAAGTCAAAATTTCATGTATGATGTATAGTCATCTGTTATTGCTTACAAAACGCCCTCCCTTTCTCCTCATTATAATTAATATTTTTATCCTATTTGGTTTTTAGTTTTTATTATTTACTGAATTTTTTATCTATATTATTCTTGGTTTTTTCATCGCTATGATTTCAATTTTAATTTAATTCTAGGTACGTAGAATCAAAATTTTAATTCATTTGTTCATTAATTTAAACAAGATATTTAAATAAATCTATAAATAATATATATATATATGTATATATGTACTAGCTATCGATGAAATGATAAAACATTTCATTTTGAAATTTAATTAAAATATTTATTTTCTTCGTTATCGATCTCGTATATATTTAACTCGATCGTAATTCGTGCACAAATTTTATCATATTTGTTTTATTCTTAAAATTCTCCTTTTTAACCCATCATGATTCATGAATCATACACGTAAAAAAGACCAACACGACGGTCGAAGAATCCGGTTCAATAAATTCATCCTTGCTGGCTTGGACCGGTAACGGCCTGCAATAAAAACCCTACCGACCGCTGCAGTCCACGACCATCTCTGCACTTGCGATAGCTTCTTCTTCTCTCTCCACCAACACCTCTGTAGCGAACGCCCACTGTGCCGGCGCTTCCTTTCGCCTTCCTCCGTCCATCTCTCCGCGGCGCATCCCCACAAAGGCTTCTCTGGTTCTTGCATGGCAGTGAGCTTGCTGGCACACGAGGTATCCGACCTCTGCATCGGGAAGCCGGCCCTGACGTCGCTGCCGCTTTCGTCCTCCGTGTCCGACGCCCTCCGCACGCTTAGGCGATTCCCCGATCCCTACCTTAGCGTCTGGTCGTCGACCACCGCCTGCGCGAAGCCGGCCTCCACCTCCGTCTGCGTCGGGAGGGTCTGCGTTGTCGACGTCATCTGCTTCCTCTGCTCCGAGGAGAACCTCTCCGATCCGTCCGTCGCCCTCGAGTCCCCGCTCTCTGCCCTACTTCCCTCCACCCCCTCCTCTCTCGTCCGCGCAATCAATCGCCATTCCTGGTAAACACGTGTGCATCTCTCTCTCTTTTGCCCTAGAAAACAAAGTTTTTTTTTT
>JAMKPZ010004156.1:0-29319 GCA_024699675.1 Amphibolis antarctica
AGTATCACTATCTATCAATAGATTGCCATTGACGAACATTGCTAGAATGTAACACCCATTGCTAATCCTCCCATGGAAAACAGAATGATCCATAAAACATCTCTGGAAACCAACTAACATGTGGGAACTCAAATCAAGCTTTGAGGATCTACTCTAAGCCATAAATGACATTTTGTAGCCTACATATTTATCCTCTCCTTAAGAAACATACTTTAAGTTTATTCTACGAGAACTAAATCAGTTTAGTCATCATATGAGGAGACTTACATCCAATTGACATTTCTCCATGACTGGTTGACAGTAAATGGATGGTTCAACTTAACAACTAGCGAAAAAGTCTCTACACAGGCACACAGTCAATGTGATGCTATGTCTAAGTGAAATCTAAAGCTACCATTCTAGCTTTGTACTTATGAATTGTCCTATTTGGCTTGTGCTTTCACTTTGTAATCCCTACAAATAACTACACTTGCTTCAGTAGGTCCGGTCACATTGTTGGTTTCTATAGTTGCTACAAGACATTAGTATTACAATTTCCTTAATCATGCTATTTCTTTAAATAGACTTGAACATATGAAAAGAAATGTGAAGACGGTTTATATGAAATAAAATGGGAAATAGAATGAGCAGTACAAGAACAAGTACTCTATTGTAGTGTAACTGAAGGTTTGCATTGGTAGCAAAGTCATTTGCGTTAGTGTGAGGGGAGAAGTGGTGCAATAATGTCAATGTTGATGTAACGACAATGATGATATATCTAAGGGGGGTGTGGTACCTTAATGTCCACAATAAAGTAGTCATTACCAGCATCAAGCCTTAAATTACACAGGTAGTTCGGCATTAGCTATGGGGGTGAGACAATTTGTCTGATGTGCTAATTTCCTAATAACAGGAATTTTTTGAAGGAAAGGGAAAAGGAAAAATATCAGCATGGTAAGAGAGCACGGCATCGCTATGAATGACAATTATCACATGCATACCTATACCTAAATATATTCGAAACACAGTTTTAATATAAAAAAACAGTTTTTGTTCATTTTAATACAAGTCTGAGTCGGATCACTGTAGGACCATTAATTTACTGGATTAGGATGGTAGATTTCAGGTATGCCTGCAGCAGATTTAAATTTACATTGCAAGAGTTTTTTAAATAATTGTTAAAATCTTGGCTATGAAAACCATCATCAAGCTTAACTAAAACTGCAAACCATCATCAAACCTTAAAATTATTAGTCAATAAGGCTCCTCTAAGGTGCCATGGAAATCAACTTGTCTGTCTGTTATGGTGGTAACACAGATTCTCTTATTTGCTAAAATAACAAAAGTTTTAGAAGGAAAAGGAAAATAATAATTCATCATGATAAGAGAGTACAGCATCAGTATCAATATGAATGTAGAAACTGGCGTCCTGAACTTAGCAAAGGCAGAAATCAAACGATTATCATTTAAAAACAAATTTACCGGCAACTTTTGATTTGTGACAGCTGTTTTATTTTAAAAATACCTTTCAGCCAACAAAAGAGAAAAGAGGCCGAGGATAGGAGGACGGGTGAGCGAAAGCTCGAGAAAAGGTCATGAAGAGGTGGTTCATTCCTTTATTATCCTGCAGGGGTGATTCTTTTTTCCTATTTTTGAAGAAAGTTATTGGAGAAAATGCATGCTATCTCGGAAGTGCAGTCTTGTAAAATTTTGCATTGTTTTCTACGGGTTTTGATAGATTGGCTTGTTAATTTGAAGACACATGTACATTTATACACATTTCGTACCCATAAATGATGGGGGGTTACGTGCCGTGACTAATGTATCATTAGAACCAACCTCTAATTCCCAAAATTTAACGATCCTTTTGCAGTTCTACCTTTAAATTCGTAGCGGCACAAGCGCTTCGGGCTTCCCGGTCAATGTGTTAAACATGGAAATATGATGTGGCAGGGGGAATAGTCTATATGATGTTGGCTGGAAATACGTGACTGTTATGCCGAAATCTGTTTGGAATTTCGAGCACATACCACAACAGCAAACTGCATGGGCAATGACAACAATATTACAACGCATGATTTGCCATTTGTCTATTAACATGTCAAATTACGTTCAAGTGGCTTGCGATGGATTTCTATCAAATGTAGATTTCGTATTGTCTTTTAGGTGATTTTTTTTTCACTGCACAAGCTCTTTTAAAAATTTAGGAGGATTTGTGCTTTTAAAAATAAGGGAAAATGATGAGAAATAATAGAAAATGATGGAAAAGGGTAAAAAAATGGATAATAGTGAAAAGTAGTAAAAAAATTGATATATTATTTTTTATTATTATCTAATAAAATTAATTATTTTTAAAAAAATTAGAAACAAATCTAATTGCCTACTGTAGTTGAGAAAGAACATATTAAATTTTGTTCAAGTGACTTGCACTGGACTCCTATCAAGTGTGGATTTCCTATCACATGCCTTTCAACATTCAAATGATTTTTTTTTCATTATACAAACACTCCATGAAAAAAGATCAAAATTTAGGAAGATTTGTACTTTTAAAAATAATGGAAGATAATGAAAAATAGTGAAAAATACAGAAACGGGTGGAAAAATGATGAAAATTTTGATATATTATTTTTTATTATTAATATCTAATAAAATCAATTATTTTCAAAAAAATCAAAAATGAATCCGTCTACCATAGTTGAAAAAGAATATATCAAATTTCGTTTAAGTGGCTTGCGATGAACTCCTATCAAATGTGCATTTCATGTTACATGTTTTTCAAGTTTCTTTTCTTATTATACAAACACTCCACGAAAGGTCAAAATTTAGGAAGTTTCGTACTTTTAAAAATAGCTGAAGATAACAAAAAATGATAGAAAATAGTAAAAAATAATGGAAAATAGTGAAAAATGATGAAAAATAATGAAAATGATGGAAAATGATGAAAAGGATAGAAAATAGTAGGAAAATGATGGAAAATAGTGAAAAATAATGAAACATGATGAAAAATAGAAAACGTTTTAATATTTTATTTATTATTATTATTATCTAATAAAATCAATTTTTTTCAAAAAAATCGAAAATGAATTTGTCTACTGAGAAAGAATATATCAAATTTCATTTAGATAACTTACGATAGATTTCTATCAAATGTGGATTTCGTATTACATATTTTTCAAGTGATTCTTTTTTCATCGCACAAATACTCTACGAAAGTAAGTCAAAATTTAGGAAAATTTGTACTTTTAAAAATAGTGGAAGATAATGGAAAATGATAGAAACTAGTGGAAAATAATGAAAAAAGATAGAAAATGGTGGAAAATGATGAAAAATGACAGAAAATGATAGAAAATAGTGAAAAATAATGGAAAATGATAAAAATACAAAACATTTTGATATTTTATTTATTATTATTATTTATTATTAATATCTAATAAAATGAATTTTATCAAAAAAATCAAAAACGAATGTGGTTTGCGATGGACTCTTATCAAATGTGAATTTTATATTACATATTTTCCAAGTGATTCTTTTCTTATTGCACAAACACTCTATGAAAGGAGGTCAAAATTTAGGAAGATTCTTACTTTTAAAAATAGTAGAAGATAATAAAAAATGATAAAAAACGTAGAAAACAATGGAAAACGGTGAAAAATAATGAAAGATGATGGAAAAATGATGAAAATGGTGGGAAAATGATGGAAATGGTAGAAAATGGTGAGAAAAATAATGAAAAATGGTAAAATAAAAATAAAAATAGTAAATATTTTGATATTTTAGTTTTCATTATTTTACATTATTTCTTATTATTAATATCTAATAAAATCAATTATTTTCAAAAAAAATTAGAAACTTGCCTATTGTAACCGGAAAGAATGTCAAATTGCATTAGGTGGCTTGTAATGAATTCCTATTAAATGTAGATTTCGTATCACATGTTTTTTAAGTAATTCTTTTCTCATTGCACAGGTACTCCATGAAAGAGGGTTAAAATCTAAGAGATTTGTGCTTTTAAAAATAGTGGAAAATGGTGAAAAAGTAATGAAAATTTTGATATATTATTTTTTATTATTTTACATTATTTCTTATTATTAATATCTAATAAAATTAATTATTTTCAAAAAAATTAGAAATAAATCTAACTACCTCTAGTTGAGAAAGAACATATCAAACTGCAGCTTGTGATGAATTCCTATCAAATGTAGATTTCATATTACATATCTTTTAGGTGATTTTTTTTCTCATTGCACAAGCACTCCATGAAAGAGTGTCAAAATTTAGGAAGATTTGTACTTTTAAAAATAATAGAAAATGATGAAAAGTAACGAAAAATAATGGTGAAAATGATGAAAAATTAAAAAAAAATGTGAAAAATAACGAAAGTAGCTTACAATGGACTCCAATTAAATGTAAATTTCGTATCATGTCTTCCAGGTGATTCTTTTCTCATTGCACAAACACTCCATGAAATAAGGTCAAAATTTAGGAAGATTTGTACTTTTAAAAATAGTGAAAAATAATGAAAAAGATAGAAAATAGTGAAAAATAGTGAAAAAAGATAGAAAATAACAGAAAATGGTGGAAAAATCAGAAAATTTTGATATAATATTTTTCATTATTTTAGATTATTTCTTATTATTAATATGTAAGAAAATAAATTATTTTCGAAAAAAATCAGAAACGAATCAACTGCCTACTGTAGTCGGGAAAGATGCATTTTCACACCTTTTGAACATGGAGGAAAAAAGTCGGGTGTAAGGCCACCAATAAACTGGGTTTACGGAGACGGCGATCTTTACTCATTTCATAAGCATAATTTCATAAGAAAAGTGACCAAGGATTTAACCGAACATTATAAAAAAAAGGCACTGCATGCTGAAATGACGATTTAATCAATTTTTGTACATGCATCCTTTGGACCTTGGTTGTGCAAAAATACTCTGATCACTGTACCTTCTGCGCACTCTTTGGTCTCTCGCTACCATGTACTTGACTTGGTCAACAAAATCTTCCCAACTCATTTTGTGAACTTTCGAGAGGATCTTTGCAAACTGCAGTTTGTTAGGGCGCAACGTGGGAGCATGCCCCTTGCCATGGTATATTCGATATCCGGAAACAAGGGAAGAATGTTGGTTTGCAGATTCAGACGTAGCAAATACATCGGCTGTTGCACAGACAATGAAATCGAGTGCCGCCATCTGCACCCACAGGATTCTCCTTCAGTCTTTAAGAATATTAAGCTTATATTTAGCTTGTATAAATTACCATCATGCCGTAAAACAACTGTATATATTTACAGAGAAATCCGGAATATCACCTGCCACGTGGTGCCATGCTCCTAAAATCAAGAACAATAGAAATCCCAGATTCTGATGATTGGCCTTACTTGACATACAATGATATACCATGTGCAGTGTTAATCTTACAATTTCATGTCGACAAATTTAAAGTGTATTAATTTTGCACTACTTCGTGTTCCCATGAAAATCCCTGGTAAATGAGAAAGCCTACAGACGATATGGAAGTAAAGCATAATTCATTTGACATCATTTTCACACCAACTGTTTTCATTCAAATAATCAAACGTCATTAAGATTGAACAATTAATAACAGCTTTGCTTGATCCCAATATGCTGACCTGGGCCATTCCCCAAAACCATGAACATCGATATTATTTTCTGATTCAATGGGACCCACGTGCAAGGGGAATTTTTTTGACCATTGATATTTAAAATTCTCAGTGTGGGTAAAGCCTTGAGATAGAAATTAAACTCGAACTGAAAAACATGAAATTTAAGTAAAACACGTCTTGGGAAAATCACCTGTGATGAGAAATTCATAAGCGGTGCAAGCTCAGTCGGAGAGAGAAGATCCTCCTTGGTGACTATGTTTGGAAAAAGTCCTTCGAAGGGAAGTAGTCTTGATTTACCGCCATATACATGCGATCCAGCCAAATATATGTAGGTTTTTGGACTAAAGCCGAGAGCAGAAAGCACAAGTGCAATTTCTTCAGGTGTCATTGGACATTTTCCAGCCTTCAGCAGGTCTTGAGGAGAAATAGAACTGACACTGAAGCTCAAAAAATTTTAACGGAAAATGACAAATCTCCTTCAGAAAATTAAACACAGTAACTGATAGCACCGATGACAAAAGGTTGTTAAATTTAAATAGGTCTGAAAAGCTGAAACTTACTTCTTTCTTGAGTGGGCAACAATAGCACGAAAATGGGTCTCTCTATATGCTTCCAATTTTTTTCTTTCATCTTCTCCTCCACCAAAATCACACAAAGAATATGCAACAATGTCTATCTCAAACCTCAAATGCAATGCAAGGTACTTAGATGAGCTGCCTGGATTACCATGCAACTTTTGATAAGATGGATTATACACTCCCAGCAATTGTCTGTCCAAGTTAGACCATCTTGAATCATAATTCCGGATCCTTTTGACCAACAAAGAACCAATTTCTTGTATTTTGGGAACAAACTTTAAAGCATGGAAATTACACTTGCATCTCAATCTCTGTAAAGTTAAAAAGCATGTCAAATGGCATTCACAGAAAACTTGAAGTTCTGTTAGGAACAAATATGAGAAGCATATGCACCAGAATTACCAACGCATTACAGAAGTGGTGCAGAGCAGCCTAAGTGTAAAAAAAGGTACACTTCCGTAAGTGCACATGTTATGATGGAAAAAAAGGAGTGCATACAGAGGCATTTTAATGTTCGATAGATTTTAAAAAGCTTCCATGTGAATAGTTAAACTAAGATAACCACCAATGACAAGGCAATTATGTTTTCATATATATGCGTTTCTTATGTTTCAGCACAACAATAACCCAGACCACTGGTTTGATTTGCTCTGCAATAAATACATATGATATTATTGTCCTGAAGAAATTTTAACATAACCTAATAATCAAGGTCAAAATGCTTCAACAAGAAGTTGCTTTTAGCAGCAAGTAGCAACTCACTTGTACATATTCTAGCTCTTCAAATCATTACAATTAAGCATATTGAATCACCTCAAGTATGCCATGAAACATTACAATTACCCCATTCAAACTCTTGACCTCTTCATCAGGAGTTATGTGCATGTCACTGGACATTGTAAAATCCTAGAGATAAGTGGTACAAGTCACAAAGTAGTTTAACTTCCACCACCTGTCTTTCTTATAACAATTAGATTATAGGATATTCAGATTATATATAATTGAGATTATATACAATAATTGAGGTTGTAAGTTTTTCAATAGTGTAAATGGACTATTGATTATCATATTTGATTGAGATTATGAATATCCAATTATAAGAACAAAAACATGTAATCTAACTCATAATTTCATAATCAAAGAAAAAGTGGATTATAAAATTATAGAATTTACAATTAAAAGTTTTACATAATTCACTTGATTGTCACTATGATTTACCATGTCAATGTTATTTGTTTCAAATTATTGTCACATCACTATAATTTTATAATCTAAGCATCATAAATCTGAAACAAAAGGAACCTTAGCCTTGTACAATATGTAACTCCTACACTTTCAACTATTTTCTGTATTATATCCCCTTTTGGCTATTCTTTCATGAACTGACCCAGAAATGCTGGTTTGTTCCAATCAGTAACTGAGTTTGTGAAGCAATGTTCTAAAAAAAACTGAATAAAATGCTTAACATTAAAATTCTTAACTAATTATTTTAACAGCACATTTTTTCTTATGGAAGATCCTTTAATTATCTGATGGGAATATATAAGTTAAAACACCAACAACACCTTGAGCACATGTAAATGCAGTACATTGCATTATAAAATGCTCCTGTAACTCCTGTTGGTGCCTGAAGGAAATCTTCTTGTGGGCATCCAATGAACTACTGATTGCTAAGATTAAAACATATGGAAACTGAGATTTGTGTACCAATACAAACCCTATTCTTCTTTGTTTCTTTACCTCTCACCATCAGAACCCAGCCACACTCCTCTCCTTCAACATTCCAGAAGAAGCAGCTAAGTGCTGCCACCTGATCACTACAACCATTGTTCTTTAATGTGGCAAATAGTCACCTCTTTGATTACCCTAGAAAATGCAATCACCTATGCTTTTAATAATTGATATAGAGAATATGAAAAGAAAACAAAGGAATCAAACCCCCCACCCCAACACATGTACCTTACCATCGGCCAATCATCACCATCACATCCCTGTCATGCACTGCACTACCACACTTGTCTACATAAAGATATCCCAGTGGTGGATTGATGAAAGAATTTTCCCTATGGAAGTATAGTTATTAAGGGACCCAGGAGGTGAGCTATGATTTTTTTTTTAAAATGGATCCATTGGCCTCTAATTAATGGGTTTCTGTAGGTTTACCTAGACAGCGCCCAGGCACACATTGTAGCACCCAATGCCTGGAAGGGTTTTGGATCCAAGCAGTAAACCATCTGGAGCCTATTTTCTGCCCAAGCACCTGGGCACCCAGCACGATTACTTTTCAGACTCCTCAAACATGAGATTATGTTGAAATTGAATCCACAATGATGCATGGACCAAATGGAATAATTGTAATTGGTCATATTCTTTATGCTCGACATTTGAGCAACTGCAAAACATCTTCAGATAGATAAAGTATGTGAATTACTGAATAAGGCATTACAGGTTTAATGACATTACTTATGACTTTAGATTTTAGATTATGCCTCATGGATCATGATGACATGAGACCAATTTTTGAGTTACTTTAGCAACGTGGTATTATCTCATTCTGTGAGCATCATAGCAAGGGAGTGAATATAAGTTGCATGACCATCCTGGCTAATATGATCTGTTGGCGTAATCTCCAGAATTTTGTCAAATAACTAAATAGAAAATTCAACATCTGCTGGTCAGTAACCAGAAAAAATCATGATCTAATATACAAAACACACAAACCTGTACATCTGGAGGCATGTTATCGAAGTCAAAATGATCGCCAAACCTGAGAAAATGAACTGCTCCATTTTTTCGTAGGAGAGGAAGTATTTTTCGGGTGAAATGAAAGAACCCTAATTTTTTCATCATATCCACGTCTTTGATCTGGAAAAAAGAAACAGTTTCCTAAAAGCATTGATGTGCTGGTATAAAACATATGTAGTCAGGGAATATTCTTACTTGGCAATCAAGTGCTTTAAAATCTAATGATTGAAGATGAGAAGGCAACTCCCTCACGATGTCCAAATCATTTTTGAAATAATTAATGAAATGATGTTCTTGATAAATATCACCAAACTGACTGCATCAGCAGAGGAACCATAAAATGTTCCAATTATTAATACAATAAAAAGTTAGAAGGAATTAATATAAATGCAAAGAAGCTTGACAAATAATATTAATGATTTATTTTTACAAAATTATTGCAAACCTCAAAAACATAAGAAGTCTGTGTAAAAAAAAAACCCATTTTGACAAGAATTCATGATTTCAAATTATCAATTTAAAAGATATTCATTGAAATTCACATTGAAGAAGAATGCTATCGGTAATAATTTCTCAACCCTTCCAGACATGAAAGTAGGGCTGTTTGGTGAACGATGGTGATATAAAGATAGGAAGATTTAATCCAAACTATCAGATAAGGAACATTAATTCTTGTAGCAGCAAGTGTTCCACAATTCGTTCATTCTATATGAACTTACAAGAATAACTAAAGTAAAAAAGTAAATCAAGAACCAGAAGAAGAATGTAAAGCAAAAGAAAAGGAACCAGTATGCAAGCTTGCCCAGAAAACCGAACCAGTACACACTCTGTTTGGAATACATCAATACAAGCCCGTCTTATATAAAGCTGAATCAATAAATCATACTGTAGCAACAATAACTGCCAGCCCAACAGATAATAGATGTTGATGGCATGTGTTTAGGCAATAATCAATCATTATCCAATACCATCTTTGTCTGCAACATGATCGATAAAAGAAATGAAAATAAATTTTAAAAAAAACAAAGGCTACCTTTCCCAAACAATATGACAATGACGTTCAATGTATTAACTGTTAAAGTCCCTCGTATGCAACATTGGATCAGTCAATGCTAATGGAAGATTGATTGCCATCATACAAAAGTATTGGTTTCTCAACTAAGATGCTTAAATATGCCAAGAAAAAAACCATCTCTGTTCAGGAGTTGTAATTAACCATAGGAATATCAGCCCACATCCCTTTACTAATTTTACACAGCCATTCAGCATCATTCTATGATATTGAAATAACCATCCTATTTCAATGGAACATTACAGCAAGATGCACAAGAAAAATTCAAAACTATGCCATCCATTTGTAGGATAGTTGTTTTTTCCTCTTTAAAAGGAAACCAGATCATATTAAGAACCCATTTCACTTATACCTTTCATTATTTTTAATTTAGAATTAAAAAATCTTTTATTTGCATCTGTGTGTGCCTGTGTATGTCTCGTGGAGGACCTCCTTACCTATTCCTGAGGAATAGGATATAAAATGTTTCCCAAGTGTGCTGCGTACATGAATGGTAATTTATTATTAAAACATACCTGGTATCCTTCCAGACACTGCTGTAGAGAAATTTGGGTAGGACCAATGACGCATTTAGGAGTACAGCAAGGGCAACAGCATTACAGACCTGGAAGAACCAAATACCACTGTGAATTTATAATGTCACAGCATCTTTCAAACAAAAAATAGATAACAGCATGTTGCCATCAACTACGCTTGGCATTGCTGAATTGTGAAGTTGTATATCATAAGGTCTTACAGATCAGAGTCGTTCAAAAGACTGTTACACCAAATTTTGTCTTACTACATTAACATATTTACATCAAAAAAGTAATATAACAAAACGAGCTTTATTTTTGGAGAGAAAACCTTTTTTCTCCCCACTATCACAGATAAAAATACACACGCCCTCATTTATCACTTATTTTGAGTGATCTTTGTGTGAATCACAAATTGAATAGGAAAAACTTAGAACATGAACATCCAAAAAATAAGTTTCTCAAGTGGACATAAGGTACTATCCTTAAATCCATGGTCCCACTATCCTAATTAGATTTCCAGATGATTTTGGACTTCACTGAAAAAGGACACTTTTTAGTACATCACCATCCATATGGATATGCCCCAGCTGAAACCTGGCTCCCCCTGGACCACCAACTGATCTACCTACTCAATGCTGCCTAATAGGTCAAACACCCAAAGCTAGACTATTGAGTGCATCAATTAAGTGATTATATTGTCATGCAACATTTCACAGCATATCAAACATATAGAGGGTGAAATGTCACTGTATCTGACACAGAGATGAAATTGTATACATATCCTACACCCAATTATCAATGCGTTTGGCTAGCATTTTGACTAAATGGCTGTGTAGGGATTTTTAACTTCTTTGTAGTAAGCTAGGCAATGATAGGTATATATATGTTCTATCTTGAGGAGTTTCAAGCTTATTAATATTAGCATTGCTTGTATTTGCATGTAGATTAGTGGGTTATTAGACATCCATTTATCTAGTAACCCTATAAATATGTAATCAACCTTAGTAAGACAAATAGATGTGAACTTAGAGAATACCCTTGATATTAACCTATGTTTATTGGAAATTTCTTAATTATCCACTTATAATTTTAAAACTAGTAATTACTTTTTCAAATATGTCCTTTATCATATCAATATATTATAGTTTTTTAGGTACCATATCATAATTTTTCTTAAGTCGATGAAAATCATGTGGAGATTTTTTCTGATTCTAAAATTTTCTATTAGTTATCTAAGTAAATCTGTAAATGAATAGCTTTCATTGTTAACCTACATAATATAAATTTAAAATGATTTTTAAAAAGGCAGACAAACTAACTTGCTTTCATTGAATTACATAAATAGACATGAAATTGTTTACAATAATTCGTATAGACATGCAAAAAGATATCAAAACAAATGTTGGCAGAGATTTACAGCAACTCTTTGTTGATTTGGTCCACCATTTACACTAACCAGCATATACCCAGAACTGCTTTTGCCATGCCCTAACACAACAAGTATTCTCATTACAATAATACAGAGATAAAAGATTGACAAGTTTAAGGAAATTGGTATTGAAAAGATGTCTAAATCAACTTTTCAACGTCATTTCCTTTAATAACAATTTTTTAATTAGTAATTATTTTATATAATATAAGCTGTAATCTTCATAGGAAAAAGATTTTAGTCTAATTATTAGAACACTCTTCCATAATTATCATAAATTCAAGAATTACATGAATGGCTGAAATGACTTAATATTTTCTCTCACATTGCAATAATTTCTGTTTCTAAATTCTAATTCTCCAAAAAATTCAAGCATGATAATTGTTTAATGAGTGACACACAGCATATTTTATCTTAGTTCACTGGAGCATAAAACAACAGATTCTAGCAGGATACCTTGATGTGTCTGATTGTGTTTATCAGCACAAGGAATCCATCTAGATGCTTCATCATACAGCTCCTCCCATGCTTTTGATGGATCATTATGAAATTCACCCTATTAAATTAATGGAGAATCATATGATGTTAAGGACAAGAATGTACCAATTTTAACAAATATGTTATAACTAGGTCATAAAATCATCATAAGAGCAAACCTTGGAAAGTGCATGAGTAGCCCAACTCATAAGCTGCTCATGACGCATGCCTTGAGATACATTTTTATCTTCAGTTTCATTCTATTTTCCGCAAGATTCAAATAGCGAAAATAACTTAAATGAGTTACAAGTATAGGCAGCAAATGGTCCAATATGTCAAACAAAAGAAGAAAACAAGATCTTGTCTTGTCATTGGATAAAGAAAACCTAGACTATTAGGTATGAAACAAAATGAGTTACAATCTGCAAGTGAGCATTTACAAATCTAGATGAATGCATGCCCAAAATGAATGTCATGTAGAAATTGATACATAATCTACAATACCCCGATGAATATAACCTCAGAAATCGTTGGGTACAATTGTCTAATTGCTTTTATGAATATGACCACTTTATTTGAAGAAAAATATCAAGAAAATCAATTATACACAAATAAAAGAAGCTTCTTCATCACAAATTTTATGTAAACCTTTATAAATTTTGGGTGTTCAACAATAACAATAACATTCCAAGTCATGATGACACTATGTGAAGCCAACGACATGAATTCTTTTCTTCCATATATTTGTATCTATGGTCAAATCTTCAATTAAATTACATAAATTTAAATTTTTCTTACAATTCCTAAATAAGTAGTTTTAGGCTTACCTCTACTTCTTTTAATTAAATTTAGGATATAACAACAAATTTTCTTCTTTCATTTTAATTTTCTCATTTAATTAAATTTTCATACTGTTGGTTACCTTTAGAATCTTTACTTATTTGCACTAATTCACACATAATTAATATATTTTTGTAAATTTGTTTAGCCTTTTGAATCTATAATACAAAAAATGAAACTAAAAGAGAAATTTTCTGATTTTCACATATGTTTGGGTATGTATGTGAAATTTAAGTTTTCCATTAATTTATAGTACGAAATAAAACTTTTAAAACAAAATTTATCATTCACATCTTGGAATATTGAGAAATCGTAAATCATGTTATTATATCATTTTCATTTTATATAAAAAGTAATATGTTCTCAAATAGAAATAAACTTTACTATCTAAAATGTATTTTATTTTTATTCATGGAATTTATTTTGAAGTTAATTACAAGTAAAATTCGGTTTATTATCATAATAGAGAAAAATCTAAACTAACTAGTATACCTTTTATAATTTTTATCTAGCTTTTAAATCCAACGTCGTTAGCATGTAACATAAAAAAGTGGTCATAAAAAATTGAATATTGTTTAGGTTAATAATCTTAAATAAAAAATAAAAAAATAAAATACGTTGTTATCTTTACTAACAAGTAATGTTGTGTTTATTATGTATCATAAATTACAAAAAACAATAATAATCCAAGCTATAATCCCACTATGTGAAGTTGACCACATAAATCCTTTTCTTCTAAGTATTTCTCTATCTATGGTCAAATCTTTGATTAAATTACAAAAAATTAAATCTTTTCTTGTAATTTCTAACCAAGTAATTTTAGGTATTTCTCTAATTTTTTTAGTTTCTTATGTGTTAATTAATTCTCCTCTCCTAATTAGTCTATCCATTGGCCTCCTAAAGATATAAACAAACCACCAAAGCCGATTTTCTCTTTATCTTATCTTCAATTAGTGTAACTCCTACTCTATTTCTAGCACTAACAGGTACTTTTAACTATTTAAATAAAACATCGATCCATGTAACATATGGGACTATCACTAGTGAATCACCATCAAAGGCATCCTAAGGTTCATTTTCTACATCAAAATGTGATTTACTTGATTTCCATTGTAGAATCATAGTTAGAACTTAGAGATGACAGCCAATAAGCCACTCTGATCTTCAAGCTGAAGATTAATGCATACTGTTTGCTTATTTTTACAAAAGTACCAAACTACTAGAACAATCTTCTCTATAGCGGCTAAAAAGAAGTAGCAGCATGGAACACTAAAAAAATGAAGCATACCTTCCCTGTTATCAGGTATTTAGTGGTGGAATCACTTAGAAGATTTGACTGATATAATAAAGAAAGGATGACTGAATCAAGTAGACTAAGGAAGAACAGCAAAGCCAAGAACAATACGGCCATCCTCAATTGCCTGCAGATGGCCGTTTCCCTTCTTCCTAAGCAACCAATCTTATGCCTATCCCACCGAGCACCGTCTCTCTTCATCTCAGAAGGACTTCAATGAAGCAACGAAAACAGAAAATGTACACTACACTCCTTCTCCGACGGTGTATGGCATTCGCCGACTTACAAAATCAAGAGAATATAACGTATCAAAGAGGAAAAGAAAACTAAACGATCCATCAACAGAATATGATGGCCATGTTAGAAGATAATTCCACAAGAATCTCCCTAAAACCAACGCAGTCCTTCTCAAATCTCTTAGATCGGAACAGTCGACGTCGAGTAGCAGCAGATTGCTATGCATTTATATGAAATTGGAGACGAATCGACCTAGAATCTAGAAATGACAGCAAAAGCTATGATGCTTTAGGCGGAAGAAATGAAACGGAAAGGAGAAGTGACCTTTCAACCGATAAGACGTAGGGGTCGCAGAGCGAACCTGACGTTGACATCCAACAAACTGGGATTGGATCTTGCACGGCGCACTGCAGATCTCGCCGGTGAAGTTGCTCTTCCTGTACAAGCCATGAGATCAGGGGACCGAAGTCGCGACATTGGAGAGGCGAGCGCGGGAATAACCGCCCCTTTTCATCAAACCTACATTCAAACCAATTTATATCTATTTCTATTTTATAAGCTAACTATTATTTTTTCTTTGAAATTATTGAAAATGCACCCCAAAAATTTTAAAAATTCATGAAAAAGAAAATTCAAATTCTTTTCAATACATTTATATAAAGGTCATGTTTCTTTCTGTTTTAATTTTAATTTCGTATGAATTTTTAACATTATTATTATCTTAGAAACGATAAACCTTAATATATAAATTTTTACTACTTTAATTACTATTCAACTTAAACTTTTTATTTTACTCACTTCAATTTAAATTCTATTTACCTTTCAAAGTTGATTAAAACTCTCTCCAAACTTAACCAAAATGTTTGAAAAAACTCACCTTAAAAGATTCGTCTTTTAACATTGTTTAAACTATTTAAATGCTTAAAAGATTATAATTAGCCTTTTGTATTTATTTATTGTATACTTCTTGTGAAAATGTTTTCCTGATGATATTTCTTTAATCAATGCAAAGTAAGACCGGCAATATCCTTGTCCATGAAGCTATCCACGCACCCACCCTTTGTCACCTTGCCCAAAATGTAAACGCAACTTCCATAAATTAAAGAAAGATTTCTTTTCTTACACATCACTCAAAAATATTAAAATTATATATATATATATATAAGTTTAGGAATCGTTGGGAAAGTGATTGGAAAGGGAACTTGACAAAAAATGTGATTTTTTTTCACGTTAAAATAAAAAGATAATTTTAGAAATTAACGAGAAGATAATTGAGAAGAAGAATCGTAGGTAAAATATGATTTTTTTTGCGTTAAAATAAAGAGTGAGTGAAATACACAAGAGCTTTTTTTTTACTCTTTCTATTTTTCTCTTCGTTGATCTCCACTGTCCACCTTCGATCCAACCACCCACAGAAGCGATTTCTGTGAATGACTACAAAGTTATTTTTCTCATATATATATATATATTATATGTTTCTAAAAAAAAACATTCATCTACCTACATCGGTAAAATACAATGATATATATATACACGTAAAAGTTATTTAACTTTACTTTTATCAACTCTCGTGAGAAGGTACTTTGCACTTACAAGAAAAACTTATGTAATTTTTTTGTCAATATTATATAATTTATATAAACGCATCAAAAACCTCTCAAGAATTAGTTATTAATAAGTAATTCTATACTAGCTCATGTAGATTTCTTTTCAACATTATATAATTTGTATAAATGCCTCAAGAACCTCTCAAGACTCGGGTTGATCGAAAGCTTCAGCCTACAAAAAAATATCAAACAAGACTAGCCAGATTGCAATTGACTAGGTCCCCTCTAATGCTTAAGAAAAGCAAAGTTTGTTAAGGGAAAATAGACTTACAAAGTTAAATAAATATACTGTAATATGGTATTTTAAAGAGGTATTTAATTATAATCAAAGGAAATTAATGCATGACAATAATCACATAAATTTTGAGACTTGAAAATGGGGAGTTGAAATTCTTTACAAATTTTCATATATATATCATCAAATTTTCATATATCGTTTGCAAAATTAACTTTAAGTTTAGATATTTATCGTTGTTAAAATTGGAATACATCGATTGAGTTGTCAACTGGGCTAGCCCAATATGGCCTGACACGATTTGACTGTGCTGGTCAATGGCATGATACAAAAAAAATTTCATGTCATGGGTCATGCCTGAGCCAGATCCCCAGGTAGTTCGTGTTATGTCGACATGACACGAATTCTAACACGAAATAGGCACGACCTGGCCCAACATGAAACTACGAGGTGGGTTGTAAGGGGGGGGGATGGTCACCAGGTTGCGGGAAGGGGGGGGGACTAGTCATCGCCTCATCGAGTCGTGCAACCGACGGGGTAAACGGGTCGTGCGGTCGGCAAGGGGGACGAGCCGCTAAGTCATTGGGCCAGTAGCCGAGTCGTGCGACCGACGGGGTGAACGGTTGCATGCGTGGGCGGGCTAGGGAACCTTGCCTGGGTTAGCCACCGAGTCATTGGGTCAACCACTGGGTTGGGCTGACAACCGGGTCATGACACCAGGTCTCAGGAAGAAGAGAAGAAGAAGAGGAGGAGGAGGAGGAAGAGCCGAAGTGCCTGAGCCGACCGCTAGGTCATTGGGTTGGCCGCCAGGTCACAACACCGGGTCCAGGAAGAAGAGCCGAAAAGGGAAGGGAAGAATTGTGAACTGAAGAAGAGGAAAGAAGAAGAAGGGAAGACCGAAGACTAGAAGAACTGAAGTCTGATTCGTCAGAACTGAAGAAGAAGAGGAATGGGCGACCGACGTCACGGCTTACAAGGTGCAATGGTCGGGTCCTCAGGGTTAGTGTGCAATGGGTGGGGTGTGCAACAGGTGGGGCGTGCAACGGCTAACAAGCGACCGGCTGTCGCATCCAATGGCCAACAGGTGACCCGCAGCAACGAGCTGACCATGCAACGGGCGACCCGCTTCCACGCAATGGGCAGCCAACTACCACGTCCAACGGCTAACGGGTGGCCCACTTCCGCACAACGGGTGGCCAGCTACCGAGTGAAATGGTCGGCTGCTGCCTCAACGACTCAACCAACTTTTCTCTATAAATTGAGGGAGTTGGGCTTTTTTTTTCACCCAACTCACTCTTCATCTCCTCCACTCCAAATTCTCCAATCTCAATTCTCAATTTCTCAAATTACATTTCACAAATCACAAACAATGGCCCACTACCAAGGTCAAAGTTCTGGAGGCTACAGATATCCTCAAGAAAACTTTCCTGAAGCTGAAGTAACGCCGTCAATGGAGACTACTAGAGCTTCAACTTCAATTGTGTCGCCGATGAAGTCTCAGAAGAGAGCTTCCATCTGGTCAAAGTATACAATAATGATGAAAGCTATGGCGAACAGCACAGAAGAGGAATGAGCCTTCTGCAACCTCTGTAACGCCGACTTCTCTTACAAAACGTTTGACGGTACAGGTCATTTAACTAGGCATATTAGTACATGTGAAAATAGGAATAAGGATAAAACAATTCAAATCTAACTTTCTTTTACTCCTGAGGGTAGTGTTAGCTCATGGACTTATGATTCTGAAAGGGCTAGGGACTTGTATGCTAAATTTATTTGTTCAGAAGATTTACCAATAAGTTTTAGAGGAAATAAATGTTTTGATAATTATATTAGTAAAGCATATTGTCCACAATATAAACATATATCTAGAAATACTATTAGGTTAGATATTATGAATTCATTTAATAAGCTTATATTAGAACTTATTAATGTTATGAGTACAATAATAACATGTATAGCATGCACTTCAGATATTTAGTCAAGTGAAACTAAGGATGGGTACATAGCTATAACTGCACATTATATTGATCAAAATTAGATTTTACAAAAAAGATTAATAAGATTTAGAAAAATTCAATATCCACATACTATTGAAACAATTTTTGCAAACATTATGGAAATTTTTGATTTATATGAAATTAGAAATAAAATAAGTAGTATAACTTTTGATAATGCAACTAATAATACTGCAACAATACCAATGTTTAAAATTAGAATAAGTCCACCAAATGATTTTAAATTATTTCACCCAAATGAATTTAGGTGTAGATTTAAGATTAAATGTTACTACAATAGAAAAACAATTAAATCAAATATTTGATTTATACACACAAAGATATGGATTAAGAATAAAACCTTCTCCTCCACCAATGTCCACAATACCAAAATCAAATGTTGGACCATCTTTAGATTCTTGGGCATTTTTACAAGATCTAAGATTTGACGAAGATATTCCAGCATCATCATCATCAAATTATAATCTTATACTATCTAGACAAGAATTAATTACTTTTAATTCAACGAATCATCAATCATTATTATTTACTCAACATTCTAACTTAAATACATTTGATGTTTTAGATTGGTGGAGGTAACAATCACTGATTTTTCCAATATTATCAATAATAGTAAAAGATTTATTAACAATTTCAGTGTCTTCAATAGCTTGTGAATAAGTTTTCAGTATAAGTGGCAATATGCTTGATGACCAAAGATGCAAGCTTAAAGAAGATATAATAGAAGCATTAATGTGTGTAAAAGATTGGAAGCTTGTTGCACTCTGTGAACAAGATCAAGTTGAAGAATTTACCTAGCAACTCACAAACTTAAATATTTCATAATTAAAACATTGTAATTTTTATTTTTCAATTTGGAATTTTTTTAAAAATGTAATTTAATTTTGTTGTAAAAAAAATTTAAATGTAATTGTAAATTTTTAATAATGTAAATATAAAATATTTAATTTATTAATAAATAAAAATTTAATTTAATTATATGCATTGTTGTCTCATTTATTAAGTTGTTGAATACTTGAATGTTGAATGTTAAATGTTGTCATGTTGTCATATTGTCACGTTAATTGTTGAATTAAATTTAAATATTGAATGTTGATTGTGAATATTGTTATTTCACTTATTTGTTAATTAAATAAATATTTAAAAAAAATTAAATATTAAATATATATAAATAATAAATTAATTAAAAAATCATGTCAATCAAAATCATACCATTGATAGACACAAATAGTATTTTTTCGTACCATAAACTGTACCTAGATTGACCCATTAAATGTAAATCGTACCACGACAAAATTGACAACTCTAACATCCATACCAAATGAAGTTTCGAAGCCATCGAATCTACGATCGAATCTACGGGAACGTAGGGTTTGATATTTTCAAAAAAATAAATTAAAGATTATTTCGATTAAAAAAATTCAAAATTTAAATTAAACGTGCAAGAAGATAATAAACGATAACAAACGTGATTGATCATGATTTAACCGTGGCCATGAACTCATACTTGAGTCAAAGATAGCGAGGGAGAAGGCCCTTCTTTCGGTGATCCCATAGCCTGCTTCTCCGGTACGTGCGTGTGTATATATAAATATATATATATTATTTTTCATTACAATATTTTAATTTTATTATTTTAATTTTTTAGCATATTTTTCAAGTAATCTTGGCTTTTATCGATTTTTATATAAATTAAATATTAGAAGCCACAACGGTCATATTTGAAACCCTCCTCTCCCCGTCCTTTATTATTATTATTTTTATCACATTATTTTATTATTTATATTTTTAGCCTATTTTTCAAGTAATTTAAGTTTTTATCGATTTTTATATAAATTAAATATCAGAAGCCATATTGCCACAACGGTCGTATTTGAAACCCTCTTCTCCCCGTCCTCAACGTCAAGAAGGAGAAGAAGAAGAAGAAAGAAGAAGAAGAAGAAGAAGCCAAAGTGAAGAAGAAGAAGATGCAGGATCCCGTGAAGGCCGTCGTTGGCGCGGCGCCGCAACAGAGGCAGCGGTCGGATGCAGTGAACGTCTCCCACAAGGTGCCGGTTGGTGACACGCCCTACGTCAAGGCCAAGAGAGTCCAGGTGAGCTCGTGGTGATGTTGTTTTGGGTGGGTTGGGATTGGTGTTGACGGGTGGATCGGTGCAGCTGGTGGAGAAGGAACCCGACAGGGCCATCGCTCTGTTCTGGGCGGCCATCAACGCAGGGGACAGGGTGGACAGCGCTCTCAAGGACATGGCGGTCGTGATGAAGCAACAGAATCGGGCGGAGGAGGCCATCGAGGCGATCAGGTCGCTGAGGGACCGGTGCACCGACCAGGCTCAGGAGTCCTTGGACAACATCCTTCTCGATCTTTACAAGGTCGGTGGCTTCTTGTTCTTTACAAGGTTGGTTGCTTCTTGTTCTCGTAATGGTGCCGCTGAGTTGAACTCTAAGGGTGCATCGTGGGTGTAGAGGTGTGGGAGACTGGACGACCAGATCAACCTTCTGAAGCGCAAGCTCTATTTGATCCAGCAAGGCCGCGCTTTCAATGGGCGGCGCACGAAGACTGCCCGCTCCCAAGGGAGGAAGTTCCAAATCTCGGTCGACCAGGAAGCCACTCGTCTTCTGGTACTGCCCCTGTTCACTCCTTGGCGTGAAGAGGAAGAGCAAATGTGATCATCCATGACCATATATGCAGGGCAATCTGGGATGGGCGCTGATGCAACAGGAGAACTACTTCCAGGCGGAGGCTACATACCGAAGAGCATTAACGATCACGCCGGACAACAACAAGATGTGCAATTTGGGCGTATGCCTGATGAAGCAAGGCAGGGTGGCCGAGGCCAAGGCCATCCTCAAACAAGTGAACCCGGCTGTCGTCGACGGACCCAGAGGCGTCGACTCCCACCTTAAGGCTTTCCAGAGAGCTCAGGACATGCTTCTCGACCTCGAGTCCAATATGTCGAGCAACAGCAGCGGAAGCCAGGGCGAGATGGCTCCCGTCTTGGACTCCATTTGGCAGCCGCTGCCGCGAATAGACTTCCAAAGCCCAACACAGCAATTCTTCGCCGACGAGAACGCCAACCCAGATCCATGCCAGCCCGTTAATCCGCTCGGCGCCCACGCTCCTCCCTTCTTCCCCAAACAGACCCACGATCCACTCGTGGGACTGAAGAGGTCACGGTCCTGCGATGCTGCTGCTGCACCAATGCAAGCCCCCAGCCAGCAGCTGGATGCGCCGCCCGGAAGGACGAGGTCACCGCCGGCCACAGAAGAATGGTGGTTGGACAGGCTGCCCGACAACAAGACGTTCGACGAAGCCTTGGTGGCCGGACTTCTGTCTGCCGACGAGACGGAGGCGACTGCGAGGAGCGGAGCTAGCAGCAGCCCTCTGCTGCCGTGGGATGGGGAGAAGAGTGGGAAGAAGCCGAAGGTCTTCGAAGACGACTTGGTGGCCTCGGTTCTGGCGCGCATCCTCGACGACGACGACGACGACGTCATGGAGTGGCCTGGGGGGAGTGGGAGGAGCAGCGCCGGCGGTCGTGCGTGGGAGGAGAGGAGGAGTAGGAAGAGGCTGACGGTGTTCGAGGACATCACGCAGTGCTTGGGCAACCCAAGGGTTAGCTGACCAGGTGAGCAAGCTGCTTCTCGTTCCCGTTCACAGACGATGATCATTCATTGATGATTGGATAACCAACCATTTGTTATTCTTTTACGTTTACTCTCTCTCCCAGGTTTATTGTTATTATAATTTTTTTAGATTATGATCATTTAAGATCATAAGTTTATTGTTATTTAAGATCTCTCAATCATTATTTCACTACTGAGAAGCTGGGAATTTATTGAAACCAAGTTCCTTGAAGTATTTCATCAGAAAGAGTATTTATTATACTCATACATGTACACGTTTTGTGAGAGATCAACTGCAATGTTTACACGAGTGATTATTGTGAATTTTATCAAATTAATTGACTAATAAAAAAAATTCATAATGATCTCACTATTCATCTTTTTAATATAAAATTATTTTTTATAAATCTCTCGTTGAAGTATTTATGTTACACGTGACATAATTTTAATATCATATTAATTTTATCCTATTCAAATCAACTGTTAATAATAAAAAATCAAAAATTTCAATTTTATTTCTTTTTTTTATATGAAACTATTTTTCCCAACTATCATATGATTCTTTAGAATTCAATAGTTGGTTGCTCGCACCGTATAATTAATGCGAACATTTTTGCAATGTGAGGCCACTCCTTGTACATGTAATATTTGATCATCTATATTTAAGTTAATGAATCTAAATAATTATAATAATAAGCCGAAAACCCAGAACTAAAAATGTTCAAGTACTAAATTAAAACTCCGTTTTACCACATCATGTATACTTGCACCACCATTAAGGTTCAAATAATTTGTCTAAGAACTCAAATTTTAGCAGCTCAAAGGCTTCCTTCTAATATTGTAATAGATTCAAAGACAACCAACAGATTTTGACCCCTTATTTTCAAGTATATCTTGTTAAAGAACCCTCCAAGGGCGATGCCATATGTAAAACCCCCGATTAAAAGTAGCTACAACCACAAGACTTTCGGGATTGTTTACTTAACTACTTTGCTTTTCTGGAAGCCTCATAACAGTAACTCAAAAACACCACTGCAGCAGCAACAGCGACTCCAAAGGCACTATGGCTCAACAAAGTAGTCATCTTGTAGTCCGATTGGGCGCTTGGACTGGAAGCTGGTGGAGTAAAGCCGAGTTCCGAGAGCTTTCTGTGTGATATGGCGTAGTCCCTGAAAAAGGAATCTTCATCCTGTCAAACAAAAAATGAAGTGCATTAGAATCATTGCTGCACATCGAAGCTAATGGGCTTACAAAACAAACAGGGGGAGAAATTTTATAATCTTGAGATGCGTTTAGAGATAGTTTTTTTCAATTTCAGAAGTTAAATAGAGTTAAAATTGAAATTAATTTCGCAAACAAAATTAGAATTACATAATAATTTTGGTGATAAAAATTTATACGTTAAAATTTATATAATAATAATAATGTTAAAAGTGATTTTAGAAATTAGAAAAAACTGAAATCAAACCGACTTGATCGTATGAATTGAACTACTACTTTATTGCAAAGAAAATGTTGAAATAAATAAGCATGTTCAGGGTGCCACCTTTGCGTAGAGCTCGACATAACCACGAAACACGGCATCCTCTACCAAAGCCTTGTCCGTGGGAAGCTTCAGAAGTCCCTCTTTTTTTCCTTGCAGCAACTCCCTGGATATTTCATATCTCAGATTCTCAACCTCGTATTGAAATACTGATGTGGCATTGTCATAGTAATAATTTGCTAGAAAGGCAAGCATACAAGTAGACTGTTTCACTTACAAGAAGTATGAGTTGTCGAATCTTAGAGGTTCGTTTGTCCATGGACCATCAAAACCAGATCGTTCATGATGAGCCCTTCCCTTAAGAGGAAAACCAATAAATTCATGAAAATTAATATCTTAATACTCTATCGAATATAGACCACATGCAAGACTTGACGTTATCTGAATATAGAAGCACGCAGGCATATACCAGTGTGTGACCACCAGACAGTGCTACAATATCCTTGTCTGACAGACCCATGCGATAGAAGACATCCCTCAGATGTTGATTACCTACCCAAATAATTAAAATTTTCTAAAAACACTAGTACATCGACAAACAGACGACATAATAGAGTATTAAATTTAATAACAATATTTATAAAATCATTTTTTAATGTTTGAATCCTTAAGTTGGGTCTATGATCAAGGCCGGGGTACTAGATGTTAGAATAAAAAAACAGATAATTGAAAAAAGTAAGGCAGATGCTCAGTGGAGTGTTGAAGTTGTAGACTTGAAACATCTAATAATATCACATTCTCCTCTACCACCAAACCCAAATCTTCATTGATATTGATTTCAGGACATTAGACTCCAAACAAGACTTTTTCCCTTCATGCAACAACGGGACATAGAAATCAAACAATTTCAGTTATTAGACTCCAGTATGACGGCATGAATGGACAAAAAAGGTGCCATGGATACCAATTATTGTGAGAAAGAACTTCAGTAAACCTGATCACATTGATATTCTGGTCCTATATCATACATTTAACATAATTTAAACATATATGGAACAATCACAATTATAAATATATTGTGAGGAGATTTAGTTTCAATAGAATAATTTTAGTATGCAGCCATTAGTTAGCTAAAGGATGCCTTTGCAATGTTGACTAACCTTGTTTAGCATCAGGAAGACGTCCCTCTTTAGGCGAAGCCAAAGAATCCTTATGGCAAGACAAGAGACGCATCATGATTTCCATTGCCGATCAATGGCTGTTTAGAGAAAAGGAAATATAGAACACTACCCACCTTCCTACCAGGGATGAAGTCAATAGTTGGACCGCCGGTCACTTCAACTGCAACAACTCCAGCAAGCTGAAAATTTAACATCTCATAAGTTATAAAATTCTGCTATAAAGCATAACATTACCAATTAGGCATTGAAAAGTCAAGACACAAATTATACATATATGCTCATATTTGATAATCCAACATTCTGTGCTATAAAGTATAACAAATGGAAAAGATGTTCAGAATAATTTTTCCTTTAATTTTAAGAATATTCTTTTTCACATAATAATTCAGAGATATTTCTCTACTTTATTCAACTTAGTCTTATTTTGTGGAAAACATCTTTTGTAATTTCTCCCCTGTCACTAATTACAGATACTAAATATCTAAAATTCTTACTTTTAGTAATTTTTTGACTATCTACTTTCATCAATATCCTTACCATTTCTAAACTTACACTATGCATTCAATCTTCTTTTAACTAAATGAAAGGACTTTCAACGTGCTCTCCCTAGATCTTAAGAGAAATCAGTCCCTTGTCTTCTTACTTTGTTAGGTCCATCCCATTCAAGAATAAAGAACCTGCATTTCTCCATCTCTACTGGATCATGAGAGTAGCCTCAAAAAGGAACTTTTCCTCTTCGCAACCAATTTCAAACATGTAAGGCTACTTATAGCATAAATCCCTCAGATTCTAATCTCTCTCCATAAACCTGCAGGTGGGACACCAACAAAAGGGCCACAATTTCTTCCTTTCCACCATGGTGCCACTGAATCAGGTGCTGTCAAAAGTATTGCTATCATGAAACTTGTCACGTTTACAACTGATATTGTGCTAGAACTGAGAAATTACTTTTTCTGTTAGAGGAGAAATGCCAAATAGTCAACAAGACAAAGAAGAATATCAAGATGTAACTAAACTTGCGTAGTTAGCCCAACACACTAGATAAACATCTCATTTGTTTTTCTGCTGGTTATTTGTAAAGATAAAAGCCAATTGTATATATATTTTCAGGTTGAGCTTTAGCACATATAGTGATGGACTAGTGGTGAAACCTCTCCTAAGGATCAAGAAATGAAATTTGAATCATAAACAAGCAGTGATGTGATTGATTTATCGTCACTAAAATGCAGTTACAATTCCACATCTTTCATGAACAAGGACAATACAACTCAATGTCAAAGAACATTTGGAATTGGAGTGTGCGCATACATGGAACTAAAAGCAGTCATAATATTAAAAACAAATTAAGATGCAATAGCATAAAATATCCACTGCATGGAAAAATAGATAAATTTTAGATCATTCTATTGATTTACTTCCAGTTATATGCATAGCAGTTTACCACTGTATTCATGCTAAATACCACTTGTGCTTCTTTCACTGGTTATACACATTCCATCCATGATAATGCATAATTATTTTCATTTTCTCACTTTCATTTGTGAAGATACATCATCAAAAAAACACTCCTGTTTCAATTGGACAATGCACCTAATGCATTTTGGATAATGAAAAGGAAATTAATGTAAACTGTTCCTTACCAGGCCAACATAAAAACTGCAAGTTTAAATGTTATAAAAGTAACAAAAGGAACATTCAATGTAACCTGATACAAGTCTGCATATGTAATTTTTGGATGTTCGGCCTTGACTGTCTCTGGTAAAAGGAACCAACAATAAGTCAATACTCATACAAATTGCAATATTCATAGTAAACTCAAATTAATTTTCTGTGATTTTAGTTACATGTCTTAGTTTTTAGTCAATTACCCTTTCTCATAATTTCATAATATAACTCACTAACTTAACCTGGACAATTAAAGAGAACTTTCTCCATTCATCTAGCCTTTTTTGTCATTAAAATTATATTAAAAATTTAGTTAACTAACTAATCTCTACCCATGCACTTTCACACTTCAATAGGGGTACCATCTGGTCTAATAGGTTTCTCACATTTCATTTTTTTTATTAACTTGTTTTACCTTCAAACTACTAATTCTTCTAAAATACTTGTAGTTTATATCCTTTGTATTACTACCCAAATTTTGCATTTAAGAATTTTCTATGGTAAATTCATCAAAAAGTTACCAAAATGCCTAAACCATTTATCTTTTATTTCATTTTCCTTTAATAAAACTCTACCATCTTCATCCTTAATACACTTCACATAAATCTTTGAATTTTCTTTCTTTATCCTTAACCAATTCATATATTCTACTTTCCTTGTTCTGTGTTCAAACTATCATATAATTCCTTGTAGGCTTAATTTTTAACTTTGCTCACAATTTTCATAGAATTTCCTTTTGCTAGCGTATACTTCTATAAATCTTCCTCATTTACGATTTACAATAAAAATTACTAGCCCATACATCATGCTATTGTAAAAGATAGAAAAATCCGGGAAAGGAACGATAGATCCCCCTCCACCTTAAGAAACCTAAGATCATTAATAAGCACCAACCAACTACACCAGCCTGAAAATCAAGTGGCAAAATAACCTATTCGAACTTGGATAGACCAAACTAAACATTCAATTAAATCTGCGGTGTCATCCATAAATACTTTTGTTTTCTTATCGTATCCTCCGGTCTTCCATCCTTCTAAATCGAAAAATCCGACTCCTTTCCATATAATTAATTATAACTAACCACAAAGATCAATGGAGAACTGCAGCCCAGCATTTGCTGCATGCCTCAACTCCTCACTGTTCCTAATCGAGCCATTGGGCCCGCCGGTCTTCGTGTTAACGTCGTAAGTGCCTGCATCATGCCATCTGAAGCACAAGAGCACACCAACACTACTGAGAAATGCGAACGCTCATCCGATCCGAACTACGAATTCAGCCGAAAATCGAACATGGAAGCGGAGGAGTGATGCGTACGCAAGACGGAGCATGATCGGAGCACAGTTCTTGCTGGAGATAAGACCTCGGAGCTTTCTTCTCGCCTTCTCCACCTCCTTCCTGTACTCCGCGTCCACCACTGGAGGAGGGGCCATTGGAACCAAAGGAGCGGGACCGGGGAAAGGGAACGACGGAAGGGGAGAGACACAGGAGTATTTGCAGAGACGAGTGGGTTTATCCTGTGAGGTGATGGGCGAACACGATCAATTTTTCTGGATAATGGTACGTATTTTGCTACAAATTTGTTTAGGATTCAGTATTAAGGTTAATTTTTCGTAAAAACTTTACAAATTAGGTAAAATTAAAATTAAAATTTTTTAAATAAAATTAAATTTAAATAATAATTAAAATGATAAAAATTTATACGTTAAAATAATAATAATAATAAGGTTTGTATCCTCATCAATCTTGGAAACGAAAAATTTTAAATTTTTTTTAGATTTTTAAGTATTTTGTATTTCAAAAAATATGAATTTTTTTTAGATTCGTGTATCTTTAAAATTAATGAAAAAAAATTAAAAAAAATTTATTATTAAAATGTTAAAAAATTAGAATTTTTTAATTTTTAAAAAATAAAATAAATTTTTTTCTATATTTTCATCAGATACAAATAGTCTCAACAAAAATTTATTTCCAGATTTTTAAAATTTTAATAATAAAAAAAATTTAAATTTTCTTTTTTATTGATTTCCAAGATGCACAAATCTCCTACAATTATAAATTTTTTTCATTATTTTCCAAAAAATTCTCAAAAATTTCATTACGACGTATTTTTTTGATTTTGTACTTGTTACCCAATCTTCTCCATCATTATTAAACTTATGATTATAAGGAAAATATAAACTAATATTTAAAATGTTAAAATATAAAATATTTAAAAAAAAATTAAAATTAATTTTAAAAAATTTTACACAAATAATCTTTAAAAAAAATTATTTCTAAATTTTTCTTTTTCTTTTTCATTTTCTAAATTTCCGTTATTTAAATTTCTAACATAGACCTTAATATAATTTTAAAAATTAACTGAAATCGACTCACTTTTCATCCAGATTCAAATTTTGATGACTACATCTTTAGGTTAATTTCAAAAAAAACCCATTATTATCAAAAACGAAGCATTTTCCAGTGATTTCATGTTCCGATACTTTCACTGAAAAAAAAGTTGACAGGGACTTTACGATGTGTGGTCCTACCATTTCCTTTAATATTTTCTAGCAATTTTACAAATACTTATATTTGACTTTAATTTTAATTTTATATAAATTATCACATCATAATTTATTATATATCTTTAACATTATTTATAAAATTATTTTTAACTTTAGTTCTTTATAATTATTAAAGATAAAGTTTCGTTAAACTTTGTCGTCAATTTTCAA
>JAMKPZ010004162.1:0-32569 GCA_024699675.1 Amphibolis antarctica
AGGGGACAAGACATGCTTTATGCCTTGTTGACAGCTCTTGACCCCATTCCAATCCTCGTTGATACCCAATGACATTTGATGTTCCCATATGTTCGCTCAATGCTTGTCACTCATGACATTCTTGTGTTATTTTTTGAGAAAAAAAAGAAGAAACACATCATGCATGCTTTTTGACAATAGTGAGATTATAACTGACTCCATTGAGTTTGCTGCCATAGAACTCAACAGCTATAACTACTTGTTCCACACTACTTTTATTCCACCCTTCTAAATTGGATGTCAGGTATCACTATTTTATCAATTTTTCAAAAGTGGTTGGCATATGTTGTATACAAAACTCATGCGCTTCTGTGAAAATACACTTGTTAGAAGGCAAGAAGTTGGTAAAAAGTGGGATATGTTTGATGCTAGCCACCTACTTGTCATAATCATGATTGATTTTGTCAGAAAATAAGAATTTCAATCAAATAGAGAGTAAGTGGTTTGGCAAAGAATTGTACCTTAAACCAATGATTCATAGCTCTAATTAAATTCACCATGCCATTCCCCTTTACATTTTCAGCTGCCAATTTCATCATCGTCAATTTCATTCATAGCTTTTTTGTTTGTTTTACCTCCACCTGTAATTTTTGATAGTCATGTAGATGCTGTCTTCTATGTAATGAACTAAAACACTTTTCTTTGTTATAGTTTGCCATAGAAACTTGGAAAATTATGGAAGACAATACTGTGGAGGTGAATGAGAAATGCTGGACTTATATCATTCAGGCGCTTAGCAGTGGAGGTTATCTTAAAGAGGTAAACCAGCTGGTTATGTCATAAATTCATACTACATATTCTATGGTAGATGTTTGTTTCTGTTCAGTCTTCTTCCCAGGAGATGTATGTTGTCAGGTCTCCCCAGATGGGGGATTTGTCTGGGTAACATGGATGCCCTATACTCCTGCCATATGGAGTGGTTGGGATTGGTGGTGATGGCCCACATCAAAGTTCTATAGTTGGGCATGGTGATGTCGTAGGCCTTGAGAATATAATAAAATAGAAAAGGAAGTTCCCTATATAGTGTCAAGGATCTTGATACTCTCTCTCTCTCTCTCTCTCTTCATAACTTTGGCATAATTTCTCTTATTATTTACAGGATATCTGGACATAGATTGACTCATCGTTTCTTCTGTATTAGTTATATTTAAGCACTTCTGATTACTTTCAATAGATCTAATTATGTTATTAAAAGGTCTAAATCTTGCTTGTGTAGTTTACAGTAACATATACCTTTTTATTATCAGGCATACAATTTGCTTGTCTCCTTGGGGGAAACAGAACGTTCTACACTTCAAATGTATAATTTGTACTTGAGTGGATGCGTACAGTCTAAAGACATTGTGCAAGCCAACAGTTGTTTGCAGTTGATGGAGAACCATTTTATTGGGATGTCTCAAGCTACCTACTTGCTGCTGCTCAAGGTGCGTCTGATGGTATCTGATTGCAGTAAATATTTATTTTTTGTTTTGTCCATTTTGTATAAGATGGTTGATGCAAGTGGTAATGTGACAAATGAAAAGGACTGTTTAACTGCATGGGGTTGAGTGCTTGGATTTTCCCTCACGAAAATCATTTTCTCGGTTTCATTGAAAAGATTTAACTGTTATTTTTGTTTTTAGCTCATTGTTCATCTTTTATGCTGTTGGCATATATGGGCCTTATGACACCATCTAGGTATAGTTTGCTGGATACATGGATACCCATGTGAGGGGCGTTGCACTCTATACTTGTGTAATTCGTTTCTATTGTCAAATTAGCAAATTCTTCTCTCCCAATGAATGACATGGAACTAGAGTAGGATTAAACACTAATTACCCATACAAATCCTAGTTGTCACCTATATATTGTTTACACAATTATTAATTCATACGCAACATATATGCATTTTTCATTATTTAATTATTTGAAATTATATCCAAAACATTAAAATTATGCTAACTAGTAAGAATATGGAATTAGTGAGTGTGATGATAAGAAGAAAAATTAACATAGTATGCTTACAATAAACTAAATGGGTGGGAGAAAAATTTAGGTTAATTGAGGATAGTAGTTCAAATTACGGTGTACAAGAAAAGATACACGTAAGAATAGAGTTGAAATAATAGTGTTGATAAAGTTTAAAATTCGAAGTTGTTGAGATAACAAGGATAGAATTATAATAATTAAGCTTGTGATAAGAAATGAAATAATATAATTGGTGTATATGCTTTACTATTAGCTTTAGGAAAAGCTACTTTAATATAACTTGCGATAGTAATAGAAAATACTTATTTTAAGGAAAGAGAGAACCATTTAGTTAATAGATAAGAACTCAAGAATTAGGAAGTGGAAAGGGTAAATTGAGTAAAGACTACGACATGTAATAAAAATCACAGAAAATCAAATTTGGTTTTTGCTAGGTAGGTTAACAATGGTAACTATTCATTTTGTAGGCAACTAATAGATAATTTTAGTGTTAAGGAAAAAGACCTCCATATGGTTTTCATTGATTTTGAAAAAGTTTATGAGAGTACTTAGAAACCTATTATGGTGAGTTTTAAAAACAGAAAAAGTATTCATGGGATATATTTTTATTATAAAGGACAAATATGAAAGAGCAATTTCTACTTTTGAAATTATAAGAGGAGAAACTCTAGAATTTCTAATAGACAGATTTATACTAATGGTCCTCTTTAAGTTCTTATATGTTTGTCTTGGTTATAGATGAAATAACTAAGAAAATTCAATAGGAAACTAAAGGATGCATTAGTTAGGAGAGAAAAATTAATTAGTGGAGAAGAACTTAAAAAAAAGTAGAGGTAAACCTAAAACTACTTGGTTAAGAAATGTAAGAAAATATTTGAATTTATATAATTTAATAAAAAATTTGACAATATAATATATCAAGAAAAAAGATTCATGTAGTCGACCTCACATAGTGGGATTATGACTTAGGTTGCTGTTATTGATGCAAAGTTGTTCTTTTGATGTTGAATTGAGGTAAATCACTTAGTTGCCATTTTATCATTGAGAACATGTTGGTAATTCATAATATTTTATGAGTTTTAAGATCAAAAAAGGGGATCATTTCTCTTTTTTACTACCTTTAAAAATGTTGGGACGAATAGTCCCACATCGGAAATAGTATCAATGTTGATCTAACTTATAATATATTTGAGAATCCTCTAACTACTTAGCTAAGTTTTATTGGAATATGAGATCTTTTTACTTAGTATCAGAACAGGTTGTGCACTTTATCCGTCAGCCACATGTAGGCCTAGGCTTTGATTGGAAACAATATTGATGTCAATGAAAGGCTTAGAGCTACACGTACAATGGAGTGTTGGAATGAATAGTTCCACATCGAAAACAATATCAATGTCAATTTAGCTTATAATATAGTTAAGAACCCTCCAATTATTCAGCTGATTTTTGTTGGAGTATGAAACCTTTCTACTAAAAAAATCAACTTTTACCATAAAGTTAAGACTATATCATAATGTCCAACTAAAATATGTGTTGTTGGAATTTTAGCAACTCATGTCTCTATCTTAGTTGGCAAGACAACATCCACTTGTATTTCAGTGATGCATGATTTTGCAAGTAATTTTGGTCCAATTTTGTTGCATGTTGGTGTATTAGATGAAATCCTGCTTTTTTATATATAGGTAGGACCCCATGTCAATGAAGTTTTCCAACTTGGTTTGACTCTGTAGCTAGCACCCATGTAATCATTGCAGCTTCTCTTCTTTAAATTGGTTTCCCACTATGGAAGGTTTACTCTTTTTATCTTCCAAGCCTAAAATCTCACCAAAGCTACTAAAACTTTGTCAGAGCTGCATTTTGTTTGTTGTATCTGCCTCTCTCTCTCACCAGGCAACTCCACATAGCCACTGGATCCATAAGAACACCTTACAACAGCCATTTTTATTTGATACAAGGTTTTTTTCCAGCCCTATTGAAACCTAGGGTATGTTTTTCTACAAATGATGCTTTCTAAGTTGGAATGTTTAGATATAAGGTTATTTAAAATTTGTCTTATTGTTTTTTCTAAGTTTTGTGATTTGCATGCTTTGAGTGTTGGAAAATAGGAGGTGGTATATATCTTTGTTTTTTTCTTTTACACCACCCCTTATTTATTTTCCCTTTCTTGTGGTAGCCAACGAAAAAAAAGAACATTCACCTTATTGGTATAGTTAAAAAGTGAAATAATTTCTTCAGCCTTTGAAGTGTTGACTTTTTAGGTTTTCATTGATGCTGAAATTGTGATCTTGTGGATTGCTAATATGGATATTTCCAGGTTGCTGTTCAGCAGAGAAATAAATTTCTGGCACATAATATATGGAATGAGTTCAATAAATATTATGAGTTAAGCTTTGCATCTCTGCAAAAATTTATCTGGTCTTTTTCAATGTTAAGGGAATTTGAATCAGCTTGCAGTGCCTTAAGACAAATGATATCCCTTGCATTTCAAGGAAATGTGAGTACCAATGCCTCCTCTTTGAGAAGATACAATTTGCGGTTAGATATTCCCATACTACCTAAAAGGGGCAAATCGTTCAACCTATTTACTGCAAAAGATGAAAGATGCATCTTAACATCCAAATTAGAGGAAAATACAATGAAAATAGGTGGAGATTTAGTTGAGATTGTTGAGAATGACTTGACTTCATCAAGTGTGGAAAAACAGACATTCAATTGGAACAGGGAAAAATATCCTTGTAATGTTCCATCATATCCTAACACAGAAGATATCATGTTCAGTGAGGCTGATGGAAATAATATTAAAGAGTTGACAGATGTTGCAAATGTTTCTCATTGTACTTTTTCTTATACCAGTAGAACCAGAGGTAAACAAGTAATAATTTATTGATGAGAATATTATTCTTAAAGCTTGTGAATAAGTGAATATTTAATGTTATATCTTGACTTATATAATTATATACTTTCTCAGCTAGGAAGATTTTGCAGTCATCCTTCAATACGTTGTTACATGCATGTGGGAAATCAGGGAAATGTTTTCTTGCAGAGAAACTTTTCCAAAAGGTAATCATATGATGCAACTAAATAATTTCTATCAATTTATCAAGTCCTGCGTTTATATTTTATAGTTAAAATATATGAATTGATAGATGGATATCCATTTATACTTCTACCTTGTATTTCAGTGTGCAATCCAGTCCTTAAAAATTATCACTTTTAGTTATCTTTTGTTGCATTGTTTCTTAAGCAAGGTTCTGAAGAATGGTCTCTCTATATCTCACCACCCATCATGCTTGGTATCCTTTTAGCACGGCTACCACTACCACAATTTTTCTTCACAAGAGCCATCATCATTGTCTCTGTTAGAATATCACTATGATTTGCTTTTTCTATCTACCTTGTCAGGTTTTGTTTTGACATTTTATTGCCATATTGTGTTTTTTTTAGAGTTTCTCCCGTCCTTTCTCTAGGGTTCATTCTATTTATGTATATTTACAGTCCTCTTCAGAGACAGATTTATCATGCTTTGATTTTATTTAATTTTAACTTCTTCTTTTTACATACATGCATACATATATACACATACTTGCATACATGTTTATGTAATTTACGTGGCTCATTCTCTCTCTCTCTCTCTCGCTCTCTGCCTGTGTGCATTTGCCCACCTGTCTGCCTGCTAGTTCGTTTGTTTGTAACCGCCTACTCTTTCATCTGTTTGCTTGCTCATTTGTCACCCCTCCCGTCTTCATCCCACTCTCATATTCTCACCTGCTCTTTCTATTTTGATGACCATATCAGCAATTTTTGGTGAGGCTGATAGATTTTATCTTTACTACCTTACTCTCTATTTCCTATAGTGGGGCTGGTCATTTTATTTGTCCTTCCTCACTTAATTGACAGGTTTCCTTCATAGGACAAGATGCAAATGCAATAACTATCAAATTTTGAAAAACCACTGTTTTTAAAATTTGTTGCAGTGCAGGTGTTTTTCAAAGTCTACTCATCACTCCTTCATTGACCCTCTCTTTTTCTCATTTCCCATTTGTTATTATTTGTGGTGAGATGCTAGATTTTTTGCATCTCAAGCATATGCTAGATTTTAAGTTGAATTATTATTGCTAGAAAATTCTTTTACTTTTACAATTGTCAATGTGTAGCTGTAGAGAAAAAGGACTGGTACAAATATTCAAGGATGAGATGAGTTCCAACCTTTTATCAAACATTGACTGATTGAGATGGATACAAAAAAAATCAGCACCTTAAACATTTGGTGTGAGATAGGATATTTTGTTGTTTTTTTGGTGGCTTTTTGTTGGTAGAAGTGTGAGGACAAGGGATGTGGCTGGACACCAAGGAATTTTCCATGATGTTTTGGGGACTGTTTTTGCTTGGAGGGTGTTGAATTCTTCACTTCATTTGATGTTTACTCAATGATGTGAGTCAATATTTCAATCCAATTGTCAGTGTTGTCATCACCTAAAAGGTTCTTCACTGTGTATTGTTGAACGTTGTCATTCTTAAGTTGTGAGCAACTATAACTCTACCATCATTCACCATGTACATCACTTGTGTGGTGACCACATCGTTACTCATATAGTCAAACCATTATCTCCTCTACCATTTAGTTTTCACACTCATATCCATGACTTTTGTCACTTGCCATAATGCCACCTGTATAACAATCATATCATGTAGATCTTGGTTTCAAGGAAGTTGTTTGAAAAATGTAACATTTTTCCACCCAAATGTGATTTTGTTATTTTCACATTGTTGGGTGCCATATCAGTTTATATGTTGCAAATGTTGAGTCGGCATCATGATTTTTCCATACACAAGGTGGGTTCCCAGGCACCAAGGTGTTGCCTCATCTTGCCTTGACAAATGGATCTTCTAATGCTTTTTCACTATTTTTCCTTGGCTATGTTTGTGTGTGTGCGTGTTTGTGGTGGAATACTATTGAAATATACATAATTATTGAAACATATAGTTGTGTTAGTAGAATAGTCATTGGTATTATTACACTTGATAAAATTATTTATGTATTTGATTGTTATTTAGGAAAAAATAGAGCAAAAAGTGTACATTAATATCATTAAATATGTATAAATATATAATATATGCATTAGAACTAAAAATAATACTTAAATGAGTGCTTTAATAAGTACGTTTTTTCTAGATTCCTTCATTTCTTTTATTCTTCTTTGAATAAAATTATATATATATCGTGTAAGACTAGTATTATATAGATGTAAGATAAAATGCTTGTATCTTAGCCTTGCTTTTTAATGTTTTACTAATTTTTAGTTTCAAAAATAACAACAATCTAAGTCAATCTCATTATATGAGGTTAATCACATGAACCTTTTTCTTTGATGTAATTTTATTCATGATTAAATCTTCTATTAAATTACATAAATTTAATTTTTTTCTTATAATGCCTAATAAATTTAAACTAAAAGAAGTAGAGAAAGACTTAAAACTACTTTGTTAAGATTTGTGAGAAAAAAATTAAGTTTATGTAATTTAAATGAAAATTTGATTATTAAATAGAAATACATGGATGAAAGGGATTCTTGTGGCCAACTTCAAGTAATGGGATTATGGTTCACATCATTCTTATCGTTGTTAAGTAAATGAATAACTTAATCATCAACCCATCTGGTATAAATTCAAATTAACTTTTTGTGATTTTAGTTACATGTTGTAGTCTTTGCTCAATTGCATTTTCATAATTCTATAGTACAATTTATTTACTTAATATCACAATAATTATTATAAATTTGTATGTCTCTCTTACCCTTAATTGCAGGTATTAAAGAATTCTTTCTCCATTTGTTTGACATCTTGTCTTTAAAATTATATTAAAAAGCTTGGTTAATCACTTAATCTCTATTTCACTCGTACACTTCAATAAAAAATGCTATATGATCCTATAGTTTTCCAACATTTATTTTCTTAATAGTTTCTTTTACCTTCAAACTAATAATTCTCCGTAAATAACTACAGTTTATATCATTTTTGTTGCTACCCAAATTTTGCATGTAAGAGTTTCATGTATTGATTTATTAAATTTTTACTAAAATATCTAGACCATCTATCTTTTATTTCATTTTCTTTCATTCTACAATTTTTGTCTTTAATACACTTGATTTAAATCTATAGATTTTCACTTAATGTTTGAAATTAGAATTGTGACTAAAATTGCTTATCATGTCCTGAAATCTTCTTGTTTTACATTGATCTAACATAAAATTGACTGAGCAAAGTTTTTAAATTTTTTTACTTGCACATTAGTTTTGAAGTATATGATATTTTTGTCATAAATGTATCAATATTATTTTTTGTTCTTAGATGTATATTATTGATTAATTTAGTTTGTCCCATATTTTCATGCCAAACTTTATTTTTTATCATTATTTTGGATTTCCTTGTTTTTACCTGAGTTCCACCAACATTTCCTCAAACATCTTTTCTTTTTGTTAAACCAAAGTTTGACGAGAAATCAAAGTTGATTTGCTTGGTTCTAATTAAGTTCCTATTGATTGTGCATGTCCTGTAATTAGTATTGATCCTTTTCAGTGTCTCTCTCAATTTTTGGATGTATTTCTGAAGTCAACTTATCATGTGCTAACTGCTACTATTTACTTGTATTATTAGATGCTTGATCTGGGGCTTGAGCCTTCAGCCGAGGGATATGATGGACTCATTCAAGCTGTAATCTCTTTTAGAGGAGTTGAATGTGCCATAAAAGTGGTAAAATGTTTGTTTACATTCTTTTTTTTTTGGGTTATGTGAACTTGCTGAAATCTCCATTCATATGTATCTCAGTGTATGATTGTTTAGAATTAGAATAAGATATTTTTTGCATCTACAATCATTTGGATTTTGCTTGACAATAAAAAATCACTTCCAAATATGCTGTTTAATCACTTGCTTCATCATATTATTTTTGTACCAAGCTTCCTTGTTTTGATTTTGGATTGTGTCTTCATTTCTCATGTATATTTTTATATATTGCAGTTTAAGGGAATGGAAACGAAAAACTTGAAGCCACTGGATACTACTCTTGCTGCTCTATCAATTGGCTGCAGCAAAGACTCAGACCTTGAATTAGCTGAGGCGTTTATTGACCAAATATCTGGTGCTTACCCTATGTTAATACACCCATTCAATGCCTTGCTTTCAGCTTGTTATGCTTTGGTAAGCCACATGTTTTCACTTCAAACTTGTACTGAACCAACTTATGTTTCTCATCAGTTATCTGTTGTTAGGATTACTCTGGTGTGGAGACTGTTTAAGTCTTCATAAGATGTATGTATTCTTATTGGGCCTATTGGGCCTGATAAGCCTTTGAGGTGATTTATGCCCTAATATTGCACTATAAATAAGTGCTGTAACCTTGTAACAGTGTGTGAAAACTAATGAAACCACCAGAGACGCCCGTGGAGTAGGCTTCGGCTGAACCACGTAAAACCTTGAGTTATGCTTGCTTCTCCTTCTCTTCTGCCTCCTTCCCTAGTATTGAATCCCGCCTTTCTTTTGGTTTAATCCCATCAAACTGGTATCAGAGCGTTAGGGTTTAAGAAAAAAGAGGGATTTCGGCCTGTTAGGGTTTGTGAACAGTAAACCCTATTCATGTGGGTACGAGCAGAGCCGTCCGACGCCGCTTCCAGAACTGTCCGATGACGCATCCAAGCTGTCCGACGCGAGGAGAGCGTTCGACGACGCAGATCCAAAGCTGTCCGACGCCGGAACCACAAATCCAGAGCCGTCCGACGTCGAAACCGCAGATCCAGAGCCGTCTGACGTCGTGCGCGAGGAGGGCGACGCCGGATCTACAGGAGTGCAGCCTGACGCTGCACCGGAAGCTTCGCTCGACGCCGGATCTGTAGCAATGTCGTCCGCTAGTGCCGTTCAACGCTGCAAGGAGCCGCCTCGACTGGTAGGGAAGCCGTCCACTCCGCAGGAGGGTTGTCCCACGTTACGAGGCAGAACTGAGAGAGGGAACTGCAAGAGAACACGAGTTCTAGGAGAGCTCGTCGGGTTCTTTTTTTCAGTGAGGAGTGATACAGTGGTCACTGAAGAAAAAAAAAAAGACAGACGACGGAAAGTTCAAAATTGAGAAGTTTGACGGTAATGACTTTGGGTACTGGAAAATGCAGATAGAGGACTACCTCTATCAAAGGAAGTTGCATGAGCCTCTGTTAGGAGAAAAACCTGCAAAAATGGAGCAAAAAACATGAGATCTGTTGGATAGACAGGCCTTGGGTGTGGTCAAATTGTCATTGACCAGAAATGTTGCTTTCAACATTGTTAAAGAGAAAACCACAGTAGATTTGATGAAAGCTCTTTCAGATATGTACGAGAAGCCGTCTGCTTCAAATAAAGTGTATCTGATGAGGAGGTTATTCAATCTGAAAATGTCAGAAGGTGGTTGCATGACAGATCACATCAATGAATTCAATGTCATCATATCTCAACTAAGTTCAGTTGAGATTAATTTTGATGATGAGGTTAAAACCCTAATTTTGCTATCATCTTTACCAGAAAGTTGGTCTGCAGTGGTAACTGGTGTTAGTAGTTCTCTAGGACACGAGAAACTGAAGCTAACAGATATCAGAGACCTGATTTTGAGTGAGGACATTCAGAAAAGGAACAACTCACAAGCAAGTACTTCAGGAGCAGCTTTAAGTGTAGAATGTAGAGGAAGAAGTCAATAGAGAAATGGTGGCAGAAACTACTCAAAGTTCAGAGGGAAAAGCAAGGGTAGGAAGAACATTACCTGCTGGAACTGTAATCAGAAAGGGCACTACAAGAATCAATGCAAGGTACAAAGAAGGGCGCAGAGCAATGATGGGAGAGCAGCAAATTCAGTATGTGAAGAAATTGCAGATGCTCTAGCTTGTACTGCTGACAGTTCAGTTGAATCTTGGATTCTAGATTCAGGCGCTTCATATCATTCCACCAATGTCAAAGGACTGCTGAGAAACTACAGACTCATAGAAAAAAAGAAACTCTACCTGGCAAACAACAGTGAGCTAGATATTGTGGGAATTGGTGATGCTTACGTCAAAACCCACAATGGTGGCATATGGAAGTTAGAGAATGTCAGACATGTTCCTGGTCTGGCAAAGAATCTGATCTCTACGAGTCAGTTAGATGATGCAGGTATGTTTATCTCACATGAAGGTGGAAAGTGGAAGGTTTCCAAAGGAGCCATGGTAATTGCTAGAGGTAACAAAGTTGGCACCTTATATGTTATCCCTAGTGATGAATACTTGGCTAGTGTTGCTGATTCAGTGGGAGCAACAATATTATGGCACAGAAGATTGGATCATATGAGCAAGAAAGGGATGGAAATTATGGCAAAAAAGGGAAAATTTTCAGAGATGAAATCTGTGGAGATAGAATTCTGTGAAGAATGTGTACTTGGAAAGCAAAAGAAAGTGAGCTTCTCAAGGAACTCCAGGTTGCCAAAAACTTAGAGGCTGGAATTGGTACATACAGATGTGTGGGGACCAGCACCTATCAAATTCCTAGGAGGCTCAAGATATTATGTTACCTTCATTGATGATTGCACCAGAAAGGTATGGATTTATTTTATCAAAAATAAGTCTGATGTATTTTCAGTATTTAAGAAATGGAAAACTAAGGTTGAAAATCAGATTGGTTTGAAGGTAAAATGTTTGAAGTCAGATAATGGTGAAGAATACACCAGTCATGACTTTAAAATGTTCCGTGAAGAACATGGAATCAGGTTAATCAGGACTGTTCCTGAGCATTCTCAGCAAAATGGAGTTGCAGAAATGATGAACAGAACTCTGAATGAAAGAGCAAGGAGCATGAGGTTGCATGCTGGTTTTCCTAAAGAGTTCTGGGTAGATGCTGTTAGCACGACTGCTTACCTGATTAATAGAGGACCCTCAGTTCATCTTGATTTGAAGATTCCAGAAGAAGTATAGTCTGGAAAGAAAATAAACATTCACCATTTGAGAGTGTTTGGATGTAAAAGTTATGTTTACATCAGTAATAGTGCTAGGGACAAGTTAGATCCAAAAGCTAGAAAATGCTACTTCATAGGTTATGGAAGAGCAGAGCTTGGTTATCGTTTCTGGGATAACCAAAACAGAAGGATCTTGAGAGAGAAGGATGTAACATTCCATGAACAAGTGTTGTATAAACACAAAGTGGGAGTTGGTCAAGACACTACAAAAGATCAATCTCAAACCAATTATGAGATTGAATTAGATGAAGCTCCAACCAATAGAAGTGTTGATTAGGAGACAGGTGCCATTGAAGATGTCATTCCTGAAGAACATCCAGGAGAAGAGGTGGTCCCAACACAGACAGTAAGGAGGTCAACTAGGGTCTCAAGACCTCCTAAAAGGTTCAATTAAGCATTTAACTATTTGCTACTGACTGAACATGGAGAGCCTGGACAGTTTGAAGAAGCAATTCAGGCTACTGATTCTAGCAAATGGGAGTTTGCAATGCAAGAGAAGATGAATTCTCTTGAAAAGAATGGTACTTGGATCCTGACCAAGTTACCTAAGGACAAGAAAACCCTTCAAAATAAATGAGTATACAGAATCAAGGAAAATGCAGTTGGAACCAAGAGATACAAGGCTAGACTGGTTGTCAAAGGCTTTCAGCAGAAAGAAGAAATTGATTACATTGAGATATTCTCTCCTGTAATCAAAATGACAACTATTAGAATTATTTTCAGTCTGGTAGTCTCTCACAGTCTACATCTAGAGCAGACGGATGTGAGAACAGCTTTTCTGCATGGTGATCTTGATGAGGAACTGTACATGGTGCAGTCACAGGGTTTCAGTGTCCCTGGGAAAGAAGAACTTGTATGCAGACTTCAGAAATGTCTTTATGGCTTAAAGCAGGCACCTAGACAGTGGTACAGGAGGTTTGACAGTTACATCTGTATTATTGGTTTCAGTAGATGTGAGATGGACTCATGTTGTTACTGAAAATAATTCAATGACTCCTTGATCTTTCTGCTATTGTACGTTGATGATATGTTGATAGCTTGTAGTAACATCAACAGAATCAATGAATTGAAGCGACAGATATCAAAAGAATTTGATATGAAGGATTTGAGTTCAGCCAACTAAATCCTTGGAATGAGAATCAAGAGAGATTTGAATGAAGGTACCTTGGTATTGTTTCAGAAAAAGTACATTGAGAAGGTGTTGGAGAGATTCGGCCACACCAATGCTAGAGCAGGAGAGACACCCTTAGGAGCTCACTTAAGGTTGACCAAGGATCAGATACCTAAAGATCACACTGAAAAGAATTACATGTCTGAAGTCCCATATGCTTCTGCAGTAGGTAGCTTGATGTATGCTGCAACAAGCACTAGACCTGACATCGCTCATGCTGTTAGAGTGGTGAGCAGGTTTATGTCCAATCCAGGAAAGGAGCATTGGGAAGCAGTAAAGTGGATTCTGCGCTATTTGAAAGGTTCTAGTGATATTGGATTGTACTTCAAGAAAGGTAATTTAGACTTGCAAGGCTTCTGTGACGCTGATCTTGCTGGAAATTCAGATCAGAGCAAGAGTACTTTAGGTTATGTGTTCACCTTGAATGGCACAGCTATAAGCTGGAAGTCTAAATTGCAAGGATGTGTTACCTTTTCAACAATGGAGGCTGAACTGGTAGCTATAACAGAAGCAGCAAAGGAGTAGATTTGGCTCAAGAGCTTTCTTGAAGAATTAAAGATAAAGGTTAGTGGGAGTATTCTAAACAGTGATAGTCAGAGTGCTCTTTACTCAGCAAGAAATCCAAACTACAAGGGTAGAACCAAGTATTTCAGAATTAAGTATCATTTCATCAAAGAACTGATTGAAGAGGGAAATCTGACACTTCAAAAGATAGCAGGAAGCATGAATTCAGCAGACATGTTCACGAAGACTGTCAGCATACAAAAACTAAGGCTATGCATGGCCTTAGTCGGCCTCCAAGTTACTTGAAAATGAAGGAGTAGCGTGGTGGCAAGGTTACAAGGTTGATGAGCGAACATACGTCTGTAACAGTCTCCAAGTGGGAGATTGTTAGGATTACTCTGGTGTAGAGACTGTTTAAGTCTTCACAAGATGTATGTATCCTTATTGGGCCTATTGGGCCTGATAAGCCTTTGGAGTGATTTATGCCCTAATATTGCACTATAAATAAGTGCTGTAACATTGTAACAGTGTGTGAAAACTAGTGAAACCACCAGAGACGCCCGTGGAGTAGGCTTCGGCTGAACCACGTAAAACCTTGAGTTATGCTTGCTTCTCCTTCTCTTCTGCCTCCTTCCCTAGTATTGAATCCCGCCTTTCTTTTGGTTTAATCCCATCATCTGTGTCATGTATTCAAAACCTTAAAGTGTCTATGCCGTGTGTAATACTGTGTTTTTGCAATTTGGAATTTTTATGTGAAATGAATAACAAAGGAAAGACTAAGGACCAACTTGAGTGTTGGTAGCATTTGAATGGGTGAAGGGTTAAACTACTTTTTCCAATTCTTGATGGGGGGAGGGGGGGGCGGAGCACGTGTGATTTCTAGAAGTACACTCTTGTGAAGAATGAGGGCTTGTTGGAGGTGGTTAGTTGGAAATATTGGAAAAAGTAGTTGGATAATGCACATAGAAGTGTAGCAGGGAAAGGTGGAGAGAGTGGTAGAGGAGAGAGGAAAGGGTCCTTCTTGGCCAAGGGAAGAGTGAGTGGTGGGGGAGGGTTCCAACGAAGGACCAATGTCTTACGTGTCTTGGCTTTGGACATTATATGGCTGATTGTAGAGATTTGGTCTAGTGTAGACATTGTCGACACACAAGGCATAAAAAAAAAAAAAGACACACAAGACATAGAGCCTTTCCGTGCTATTTGTTGGTTCTTCAAGGCTCCTAGAGTAGTAGAGGTAATTGTAATTCCCATGTTTAGAAAAAGATGCTGTGGATCTCATTACTTTGAGTGGAGGAATCAAACAAACCTGAAGCAATGCTTGGTTTGCTATACCTTGGGTCTTGGGTGTAACTTAGTTAAGGAGTGGTTGAAGTAGAGCTTGGGGGAGGAGCCTTGGAAGTTTAGAGGATGTATGGGGGTGAGTTTTTGGTGCAATGCCTGAATGCATGTTGGAGATATAAGCTTTCGAGGGAAGGGATGTCACATTTAGCTAGAGAGAATTTGGAGTGGTGAGAACGGTCAAATGGTGTGACTTGGCTAGGCAAATTGGGAAGGGTGGCGTGGTTTGAGGTTATAGGTGTCACTTGTGGGGGGTTTAGACCTTTGTAGCTCTAGAGAGCTGTTTTTGTTACTGAATGAGATCTTGAGAAGCACTCTTGAGCATCAGTATCTAGAGGTGGTTATGATCTTGGTGGAGGTGAAGGAGGGAACTAAAATTCCTAGTCTTATTTGATTGCAACATGAGGTGAAAGTGTTCTGATTGGAATGAGAGAAGTGAAGGCAGGTCTTGGGCCTAGGTTGTCGGGGAGGGTCTGAGCAAGAGATGTTGGGGGTGGAGCAGCATCTATCTACTCTGTAAAAGGGGGTAGCCACTAGTGACATCATCAGAGTGGACCATCAAAGTTTTTTGGAGAAAGGAAAATGTCACAAGGGATAGGGATGGCCATTGGAGTTCAAGGTGATGATCAAGGGGAGCTTAACAAAGGTGGAGTGATGAGGTTGTAGTGATGGAAAGTGTAATTAGAATGGAGATTGTCAAGTTCGTTTTGAATCATGCTTGGAGATAGATTGAGGATGCAGTGATGGAAAAATTGCAAAACACCTCCCTAGAAGATTCACTGAATCCATTTGAGACTTGGAAACTCTTGGGGGGTCGTTCTCAATATTCCAAGAATAAGGCCAAGCTGATTGAAGTTGGTGGGCTGTCCTTGGCCCAACTCTGAGGGGCAAAACCTTTAGTTGTGAAGGCCCATGATTTGGTGTTGGAAGAGCCTCTTTAGTTAAGCCCACCTCTAATGCAAATCAAGGGTGGAGTAGAGGAGGATGTGGGTGTGACACTTCACAAGGGATGGTTTGTTGATGGCTTAGTGACAAGGCTAGCACTCTTAGGAGGGGGCTAATAAGATCACTTGTGGGGGATAGGACCTTGAGGAAGAGGGAGAGGATTATGCTCCTTTCTTTGGTTCTCTAATGGTTTGGGAAGATGAAGGTCACCCTTTGGGCTCAGTGAAGTAGATGGTGAGGGAAAGGGTGAGATTGATGTGAGTGAAACTGGTTGGGCAATTAACCTATTTCAATAGTGAATGGTAGAAGTTGGAGGAAGAAGAGAAAGGAGGGGGTTGTAATGATTGCATATGAAGATTGTGTTGTGGAACTTTTTTTTTTTTCAAAGGAACATCCCGGATCTAAGAGGAAGCTTTTGCCTGAATGGGTCTTTCAGTGTAGGATTGATATTCTATGCCTACAAGAGACAAAGGTGGAGGAGCTTCCATTGCATTCTTGAGAAGTATGGCGAACATAATTCTTGGGGACTCTTCTTGTAAGGCAGTGGAGGGGAGATTGGGTAGGATTTGGCTATAAGGTGTAAGGAGGGAGTGTTGCAGGAGGTAGAGTGTTGTGTGGTGATGTTCTTTGTTTCATTTCATTTAGAGAGTCAGATGGAGATCAATGTGTGCTTACTACTGTTTATGGGTCTACACATCAGAGTTTAAGGGGATTCTTCCTTGAGGAACATTCAGAATTCAGCAAAGATGGGCTGTGCAATGGCTTCCCATTGGAGATTGAACATCAGATCATGATTGGGGGACCTCAGGAAAGATCAACTGGAGGATGTCTCACGACTGAGATGTGAAGCTTTTGAGATGGATTGAAGAGTTCCAGCTCCCTGGTTTTCTGATTGTGGGGTACAAGTTCACATGGTATAATTTTAAAAAGCATCCAGTGCTGTTAAAACTGGACAGGTTGCTGGTTGATCAATATTGTCTTTCCAAATTGCTATCCACAAAAGTTAGATCTCCCAAGGGTGTGTTCGTGCCATATGCCCATTCTGTTGTGGATGAGTGATTCTAAATTGTGCAGTCCTTTCAAGCTGGAAATGGAATGGTTAGCTAATGAAGAAGAGTTTGTTAGGTCAGTGAAAAATGTTTGGCAGGAGGTGAAAGGTAGCTCGTTGAGAAGGATTGCTTTGAAGCTAGAGGAATGAGGGAGGAAGCCATCATATGGAAACAACAAATTAGTATGAAGTATAAAGATTTTAAAGGGAAATGCTGCTTGGCTATCAAGAGGGTTGGTGACAAAGAGGAGAATGGGCAGATTTCCAAAGAGTATAAAGAAGAAAGATTTGAAGCTGAGGGAGAGGGGAGAGATTAGGGATTATGAGGGGTTGTGGAGATTAAGGTGTTGGGTAATTTGTCACAGGAAGGGAGATCCTAACACAATGTTTTTTCAAAGGTGTGTGAATGAATGATGCAGGATTAATGCAATTTCGAGAATCAGCATTGGTGGGAATAATTTTGAGGTAAGTGAAGTTAGCCATGAGATTGTTAATCGTTAAAAGAATTTATTTTCTTCCTTTAGGGGTTGGAGACCTTAGTAGGGACTTCAAAATTTTCTGCAGGTCTCAAATGAAGACCAATTGTGTCTCACTAGTAGTTTCTTTTTGGAGGAAATCTGGCATGCTATGATGTCAATGGAAGGAGAGAAAAGTCCAGGGCTTGATGTAGTTCTAATGACATTTTTCAAAGCTTATTTTGACATTTTAATGGAAGATTTGGAACAGCATCTTTATTTCGTTCATCCCTAAGATTGTGGGGGCTAAGGATATTAGGGTTTACCCTGGTTATTCTTATGAAAACGCTGGATATAACTTTACTCTTATTAAAAGAAGTTAGGCTGAGAACTAGCTGGATGGAAGGCTCAGTACCTAAACATAGGGGGCAACTTGTTTTGCTCAATCTGTTCTGAATAGTCTTCCTACTTTCCATATGGTGTTCAAGCTACCCAGGGAAGTCACTCAGGCTATGAAAAGGCTTTGCAGGCAGTGTTTCTGGCAGGTTTCCAAGGCTAGAGGCATTCATTTGATAGGCTGGGAGGATGTTTGTAAACCTGTGAGGGCAGGGGGCTTGGGTGTGAGGGAGCTCAGATTGTTTATTAAGTCATTTCTAAGCCAATGATGGTGGAATGTCCAACAGAGGATAAAGGCTTGTGGCTGTAGATTGTTTGCAATAAATACAGTGAAAGGGTGGAGTGGAAGGAGCTTTTGTAGGATTTTCCTTTACCCTTTCTAGCATTAAGTCACAGGACAGAAGGAATTTATGGAGTTGCATTCCTCTTTTTAGATTGGTGATGGAAAAGACAGATTCTGGGTCGATAAATGACTTTCTCAGGGTTCTTTGAGCTACCTCTTACCTGAAATTTTTAAGCTTTCAGGGTACCAGAATGTGAATCTATCCCAGGCAGGGATTAGGGACAGGGATTAGGGACAGACAACAGATGGGTTGGAATTTAGTGTTAAGAGGCATAATCTGAAAGAGAATTTAGATTCATTGGGTGGGGTAGCTTTTCAATTTGTTGCCGGTGGATCTGTGGTTGGAGTCAGCTAAGTGTGATTCTTTCGGATGGATTCCTGAGCAGCTGGGGAATTTTTATCATCAAGAGTTGTGTCTTAACAGCCATGGGTGAGGTAGAGAGGTGGGAGCCTTTTGTTTTAGTTTAGAAGGCACACTTTTCTTTGAAGCATGACAGATTTATTGCTAAATGCTACTGGAACAAATGGACAGAGATCGGTGATGTGAATTGTGTATTCTGTAATTCTTGTCTCATCAAAAGTTTTAGCAGGCTCTTCCGTGAATCTCAATCTCGCCTTTTAAATGCCAGTTGGGTAAAAGCGTGCTACCTATCATAGTCTCTGTCTTGTTAGAAATCAGAAACCTTTTGATAAGTTTAAAGTAGATGTAAATTTACTCTTAAGATATAATCAGGTTTTACCATAATATATGTTTTTCAATGATAAATTTCTACACAATCATAAAAATAATAAAAATTTCGAAATTAAAAAGTAGTTCGTCTAAAATTTAAAAATGATTATATCTTCATTTATTATGTTGATTGGCAGGTATTCAAAGCTTCAGGGGAAATTAGCCAAAATTCTAAAAAATTCTAAAATTTCAAAAAATCTGTTGATATAACAGTTAGGCCTAACCTTGCAAAACAAACTTTTTAGGATAGGAAGAACATGAAAAATAAAGAAATCCAACCATTTCCTTGGAGATCTGGCCAAATCTAATTTCTGGCAATCTTGAAGATCATATGGCTTCCTCTTATGGAGCCTTCAGCAAGAAGAGAGAAGCAGTGTAAAAAGATGAGGAAATGATGAAATATGTCGACTATCAGTTGATATGTTGATGGCTTGACTTTATGTCAATATATTGATTGATATGGTGCCAGTGCTTGCAGTGTTGAGGTTATCAATTTGTAATGTTTTTAAAGATCAATGCAGCAATTTATGAAAGTAGATATTGTGAAATTTTGACTTAAAATCAATTGACATTGAATGAAGAGATTTATCTTATATTAGTCTTAAGTTCAGTTCTTATGTCACCAATGTGGAACTATTCTAGTACTTTGCCACACTTGTAGCTTATTTTATGTATACAAGTATCCTTTTTATTTTAGAATGAGTACATGTATGTGAATCTACTTCAATATCATGTGAAATCTCAGCTTAAACCAATTGACATTTAGTGGAGAGATTTGATTAAGATTAAAGTAAGATGGATGTAGTAGAGAAATACTTTTAGAGTGTTGTGCTATGCTTTTAAATATTTGTCGTATATTTGTCCTATGTTCAATCCCTACACCAATTTACATTTATTTTATGCTTACAAGTGTAGATTGAGTAGATGAAAGTTAATCTATTCCAATACAATGTGAAATTTTTGTACATTGGCAACATAACATAGGACTAAGCCCTAAACCTTAAATCTTAAAGCCTTGGGATTAAAAAGAAAATTTTATAAAACCATTATTCGTTTAGTTATACTTTAAGACTCGAAATATTAGACTCTTTAAGCATGACTATATGTAAAATGTTAGTCTTGTTGAAATGGACACACTTAGATGGATAAATGGTAATATACTACACGGGATAAACAAAAAATTTATTTTATTAGAAATGGAATAGGAGCTGTACTAATTAAAAATAAGAGAAAATCAACTTAAGTAGTTTGGCCATATCGTTAGGAGGCTAAAAGATGCATTTGTTAGGAGAGGAACATTAATTGGTGTAGAAAAAACTAAAAGTAGTAGAGGAAGATTTAAAATTCTTGGTTATCAACTGTAAGAAAAATTTTACATTTATGTAATTTAATTAAAGAAGATTTAACTATAGATAGAAATACATGGAAGAAAAGAATTCATATAGCTGACATCATATAGTGCAATTATCAGCTAGATTATTGTTATTTATCATATACTAATATTTGTTTCAGTCTCTACATCATCAGTCTAGGACTATTCCAGCAGGCATGTTTAGAGTAGTAACAAGTAAATTAATCTGACATTAATGATGATTCTTGTACTGGAATGGTCCATTTCAATATTTTCTCTGCAGATTTTCCCTTTATTGTTATGCTCTGTTAGTTTGCTATTGGATATTCTACTGGCTGTCAAATGTGTTTTTTATATTTAACATTCATTGCAGAATCAACTTGAATCTGCAGTTCGATTTTTCTCCAAAATGAAAAGGAAGAATGTTCAACCAAATATGAGAACATATGAGCTTCTTTTCCACTTGTTTGGTTTTATCAATGCTCCATATGAGATGGGTGATATTTTTTCTCATGAAGCTCTCAGAAAACGTGCCCGTGCCTTAGAGATGGATATGTTCAACAACGGGGTTGGACATAATTCCTTCACGCTAGAAAATTTGGTAACCTTTGCTTTTCATTTTTTCAGATTTCCTTAAGTTTATGTGGCAACTACATGTATAATGAAAAATATTTGAATTTTTGAGAATCTGTTTAAAAATTTCACTGATACGGATGAGGGATTTGGCTAATTGGCTTGAGAGAGACAAGGATTTCATGTATTCCCTGCTATTGGTTGGAATGCCACACTATATTGTACCTGTTTTCATGAGTCAATCAATATGATGCAAAATGTGACTCAAGAGAAGGCATTTTGATCAAAATGAGTATTTTTGTTGTGTTAGAGTTGTAGTTATTATAATTTATAAAGGTGATAGTGTAAATGTTTCAATGTATAAATTACTTGTAAATTAAGGGATTAAATATTCTTTCCTCTCAAGTTGGTATTAGAGGCAACCTAAATCCCTTTTCTCACCACCACTGTCAGTGGCTATCCATCCCATTCTCATCACCACCTCTTGTAGGATATCTTTGTTACTAGCTGCGGTACTCTGTCGTGCAGATGTTTCCATGCAAACACCTCTCGTGAGACTACTCTTGCCCATCATTTCTAGTAGGGCCTCCATGTAGGATTGTTGTCTTCGTGCGGAAGCTAGTAGAAGCCCACAAGTTGTGCACCAACCTCGTATATGACTGGTTTACTCACACCTGCATGGATAGGTACAAGGCTTCAGAGTCTATTCCTAGAATTTATTTGTAGGTGCTTCAACTACCTCAATGGAAAGTGGTCATGGATGAGGAGATGTCTACCCTTGTTACTCAACAGACATGGTCCCTCGCCTTATGGATGCTAGTGTTGTTACATGCTTATAGGTATACATCATCATGCACAAACCAAATCATATGGTTGATTGGTACAAGGTTTGACTAGTTGCTTGTAGTTTTAGCCAAACTTATAGTATTGAGTATGTAAAGACATTCTCCTTAGTTGCATGTCTCAACTCTATTCAAATTCTTCTTTTAGTGATAATAAATATGTTGTAGAAGTAACATTAACTAGATGTCAAGAATGTTTTCTTATATGGTGACTTACAGGAATAGATTCTAATGAAGCAACTTCCAATATATGTTGCTCAAGGATAGCATAAGATTTGCTATCTATTGAAACTAATTTATGGATTGAAACAAAGTCTTCGTGCTTGGTTTAAAAAATTCAGTGATATTATAGCACAAGGGGCGTTCCAAAGATGTCAAGTAGATCACTTCCTTATTGTAGTTGTGTGAATGATATCTTGATGACAGGTAGTAGTAATTCAGTTAGTAAACAATAGACAAAAGAGTATCTCAAGAAACACTTCACCAAATAAATGGGAAGGCTGTGTTATTTATTGGGAATAAAATTTTCATACACCAAAGAAAGAATGTCACTTTCATAGAAAAAACATACTCTGCACTTATTACAGGAAATTGGACTTCTAAGTTGTAAACCAGAAAGTACACCAGTGGAACAAAATCCTCTCCTTTGAGATGATGCATTGGGTCTTTTAGAAGATTTGAACAAGTGTAAGAGATTTATTGTAAAATTGATATACTTAACTGTTACTTGACTAGCCATCACCAATGCTATTGGACTTCTCTTACAGTTCGTACAGCAACCAAGGAATGTACATTGAGTAGTTACTCATGTGCTTACTTATGTCAAGGGTAAACCTAAGAAAGGCTTGGTTTAAATTGAGCATGGGCATTTATAGGTTGAAGTTTTTTTAGATTCAGGATATGCTAAAGATCAAAAAGATAAGAAATTTACATCAAGATATTGCATCCATGTTGTAGGCAATTTAATGACTTGGTGGAGCAAGAAATTGAATGTGATTTCTTAATTTAGTCCAAAGGCAATGTCAATGAATGACCTAAATTGGATGTGAAATGATGTAGATAAAGTCTCTCCTGAATGAATTGGGGCTTACCATAAACACTCATGGAAATGCATTGTGATAATTAAGCAATTATGTTTATTACCAACAATCTCACTTTTTATGAAAGGACAAAACATGTTGAGGTAGACTATCACTATATTTGGAATATGGTAATGGATGACAATATTTTCACACCATACACTATCATTAGAACAACATGTTGATGTCTTCACCAAAGGTCAAAGTGTTAAAAATTTCATCCCTTGATTGGGTGAACTTTGAGTATTCGGTTGCATTGGGGATTGGTTTTGCATTTTGGAAATGTCTCTGGCATGACATATTTTTGAACAAACGCCATAGTTCTTTGTTTAGAAGTCATAAAATTGAGAAAAGTTTAATTCTAGACGATTTTACATGATTCCTTTTTCTTGGTTCAAAATCCTATTGTAAAATTGAGATAGAATCGAGAAAGATTTCAAAAAGATTTTGTATAGTGATCCAAAACCCTTATGAGTTTTATTATCATAGAATTGTTGCAAAGTTATGATTTTACAAAACTTTTCCTCATAATCATATTAATTCAAACCCTACCTTAGATATGTAATAAGCCTTCTTATTTTGAAAGGTGACATTTTCTCCATCAGTGATGTGTTTTTGGCTGAATATTTTGTATTAAACGGCAATAAGAGAAACAGTCTGTCACATACCATTCCTTGGCAACGTCATTTCTATTTAGCAGGGTCATCACAATGGCTATAATTTTTGACTGTCGTTGTTGATAATTTCTGAAAGTTGAGGATTGCAATATTTTTGCTGTTGCTGATGTCAGGAGACTCTGGACACACACCTGGTCCCCTGCAACAAATCAACCCAATTCTGCAAATCAAATTGTTCATTTGTTTCAAATCAGATATACTCAGATTCATTTAAGTTATGTATGCTGTCTTTTATATGTCAACAATCATTAAAGAATTAATTTTTTTCCCTGGCATTATCCAGATGCGGGCTTTTGGATTTGAGGGAATGACTGAGGAGCTTCTTCAATATCTTTCTATTGCGGAAAATAAGTTCTCAAGCAAGTATCCAGGGACTGTTACATATAATATTGTTCTACATGCACTTGTTGAGGCCATGGATGTAGGTGTTCGTCTACATGTGGCACTCCATATACCTTATCATGTGCTTTAGTTTTAGTTCCAATGTATTTCATGATTAGACTGATTACTGCTTTAAATGCAGTGCAATGCAGCTATTAATGTTTTCAAAAAGATGATGGCTCATTCAATTCCACTTGATGCTGCAACATTCAACATTATGATTGACTGCTGCAGTGTTTTACCCTGCTTAAATTCTGCCAATGCACTGCTATCGTTGATGATTCGTAGTGGTTTCATTCCTGTAGCATGTACTTACACCACCCTTTTAAAGGTTTGCCTGGTACCATTTCTATTTTAAAATCAATCATATTGTGCATTTACATTCTCTTATATTAGTAGAGCTCTTTTGTTGTGAGATCCTGAGCTCAACCTGCTGATTCTTAGAGCTCTAGTTGTCTTTTTCCCTGAATAATTTTATTAGATGTTGAACTTTGTGATTTATTTCATTTCAATTTCCGATTCAAAATGCATGGATCATTTTTTATGCTTTTATTTTTTGTAAAATTCACTCTTCCTTTTCCTTAAGTGTTTTTCCACCAGACAAATCTGAAATTCAGTACTGAGTGAAGGTATTTCAATTTTTTTAAGCCAATGCTTAAAAAAATTGAAGTATATAAATAACTAAAAGGTCACTTGTTGGCCAGTGATGAAGTATATAAATAACTACCTCGTTCAACTTTGTTGTGGGATAATGTGGGAGAGAATGTTGAACAGGAGAGTGACCGGGCAATAGTGGCTTGTCACCTACAGGCGAACTTGATGGCAAGGGTGTTAGGGTGAGAGTGGGAAACTTGCTGGTGTGGGGTAGTAGGGTGAGAGTATGGGCAGAGATCCAAGTTGTCTAGATTGTTTAGTTGAAAAAGATGAATTATTTTTAGAGGTTTAGTTTGTTTTCTCAAATTTTAATGTCTGGCTTGTCTTGAAGATATCTTATTTTGATATGCATGGTTTATAATTTTTGGGTCAGCCTAGTGAAGGTTGTGTTCAAATAATGATTTTAAAGGCTCGGATTTTAGTAAAATCATGAGCACATAAAATTTAAGAGCTTCAAAATCAGTGGCTTATGTGCATTGTTTATTAGGTTTTTGGGTAGAAAAAGAGGATGCACGATTTAAAATGAATATGACACTCATAGACGCATTTTCACCAGAAAATTTTAGTTTACTCGTTAATTTTTTATTCCTGATTAATTATGTAATATTTTTTATCTTTTTTTTTAGATTCTTATCTCTGGTAAGAAGTTTGATGATGCTCTGAAGTTGTTAGATAAATTGCTTAATGATGGCCTTGATGCTGATATTCTTGTCTTCAACACCATTCTTCAAAAAGCGGGTGAAAAGGTAGGTAGTCATAAAAAATTAAATGCCATAAAATCCTCGTGTCAATAGTAATGCTGTAGGGTTGGATGTTCTTACAGGGACATCTTGGTATAACTGAACTCATCATTGAGCGTATGCATCTGGCTAAAGTCCTGCCCGACCCAACAACTTGCTATTATGCATTTGCTGCGTATGTTTATCAAGGTTTTTATGACACGGCGATGGAAGCACTTCAAGTATTGAGCATGCGTATGCTTTCAGAAGATAATAGTTCTCTTCAAGAAAAAAAGTCTCAATATGAATATCTTCTTTACGATGAGGATTGTGAAGCTGAATCTTGGATTATTAAGATTTTTAGCAATGGCGATGAGAATCTTGGCGCAGCACTTTTAAATTTAAGATGGTGTGCAATCTCTGGTTGTCAACTTTCTTGGTCACCAGAAGATAGTCCATGGGCTAAAAGACTCTCAGCTCTGTATGCTTCTATGAGTCGGCTGGCATTCCGAAATGATTCCAGAAATAATTTTCCTCTGGAGGATAAAGAAGTGTAACGGAGATTCTTTGCTGGTTGGTAAGTTATTCATGAGCTGACTCCTTGTTTGATCCTGTGCTGATGGAGAAGGTAGTTGGTGTGATCCTTAGTAATGTTCTGTCTAACATTTTGTTTTTGAAAATTATTACTTTTAAGATAATTTTATCTTATGGTGAAGTTTTAAACTCAAGGTCGTAAGTTTTAGTGAAATACCCCTGACATTGCATTAAAGGTGGGGACTATTGTTGAATCAAAGGAGAATTTCATAGTTCGATTGCCAGTCCGTGTCATTAGTAGCGTATTTAACATGGTTAAGCGGAAGATTGCCCCTGACCTGCACAAGGAGAAATACTAGTACCTTCAAGCACACATTTCTTCATAATTTATCCCCTTTGAATTACCGATGGTGAGGTGTATTGGGGGAAATTTGCTATTTGCGTGATTGAGAAGCTACCTACCGTCTCTACGGTTTTTTTTTATTGGGTTAGAAAAGCAAGTGATTAGCAGCATTTGCGATGAATTTTTCTTTTTCGACAATGATATTATTAAAATTTTAAAATATTATTAAATTATAAATATAAATTTTTTTATAACGTGTATAAATTGTTTTATAACAATTTTTATTTTTAGATTTTTAACATTTTAACAATCAAATTTTTTTTAGATTTTTCTTTTTATTATTTTCAGAGAGTACAAACACTCCATAAATTTAAAATTTCTTTCGCATACTATGAAAGACCAGATACAATGTTTGTTTTTAGTTTGCAATGCCACTTATGCTATGTATTATTGTTTTGGAGGGTTTATGTTTTTTAGAAAATTGTAGAAAAAGAAAATTTGAAATTTTTTTTGGATTTTGGATTATTTGTATTGAGTGAAAATTCTTTTTGGAATTTTTGTAAACCTTATATCTTGAATTTCTTTACAGAATATTTGTTCGCATATATAAATTATTTTTTCTAAGTTTTTCGTCCTTCGGATGAGAAAAATCAACTTCTTGAAAATATCGTCATCAATTTTGTGAGATTCTCTGTCGTACCAAATATCGAAACAATGTTGTACCGTCGGTGCACGGCAATGTTGAAATGGCCGGCCGGCGCTTGAGAATCTTGCTACCACTTGTAAGATCGAATTGCTTCATAGATCGCGATGGATGTATAGCATCATTAGGGCGATCTTATTATATAACAATCAACACGCAGGCAAACAGAATGTTACTGATAACATCACACAGGAACGGCAACCAGTTGTCGTGGCGATGATGCAGAGTTTGATCATCTTCTTGTAGTCGTATGTATGTATGTATAAAAGTGAATTTATATATATATAATGGGTCGAGGCCTCAGACTTGAGCTCATGACGAACTACTGATTCTTTTGTGGTCGTCTCTAACATCACCGGTTACGACGTTATTCTTCACTTGCAGGCGGTCGAGTGTCTTCCTGAGATGGGAAGCCTCGTCGGTGAGGCGCGAGTTCTCCCGGAGGATGCGGTGGTGGTCACCGATGGCGCGGTTGAGTTCGTCCATAAGCCGACGGTTGGCCGTCCTTAAATGGACGACCAGAGAGCACAGCTCGTCCAGGTGCTTCCGCTTCCTCATGCGTGACCTGCGGGCGGACTCCCTATTGGAGATCATTCTCCGTCTCTTCCGCTCGTCCACCAGTCTCTGCTGCTGCTCGTCCGCTTCATCGGACGTGGAGTTGGCACTGGCGTAGCTGATCACCAGCCCACCTGCTGGAAGCTGCTGCATGCCCGGGAGCTCGCCGGTTGCATGTGACATGGAGAAGCCGCCGAAATGCGTCAGCGGGGTGTTGTTTGGCTGTAAGTTGAAGCAAGAAGGATACGGCGGTACTGCCGTCGTATCAGGCAAGAGATGGCGGCAGAGACTGGCGACTTCCCCTGGTTCCATCATCGCCAGCTTCGGATAGAAAAGGCTAGTGGAGCAGGGCGGCGGCGGCGGTGGTGGTGGAGGAGGAGGAGGAGGAGAAGGGCTTGCTCGCTATGGAATTGGAAAGAAGCGTAAGAGGCGGGGGAGGATTGTTATACAGCAGGTAGGTGGGAGAAGACGTGCCCCACACCCAAGTAAAATTGCCATATATCATTAAAATTTAATTTTTTTAATAAAATCGTTGTTTAAAAAAAATTGAAATTAAAATTAATTTCATGAATAAAATTAAAAATATATAATAATTTAGGTAATAAAAATTATATGTTAAAATTTATACAATAATGAAAATAATTTTAGAAGTTAAAAAAAATTACCTGTGAGCATCCTTAATTAATCCCTGCGATAACATTTTAAAAATCCAACTTCCGCATCAATTTTTTTTATTTTTTTAAAAAAGAAAAATACTCTTCAATGACATAATATAGAATTATTTTTCTGTAGGTGTTTAATTCAATGATTTAAATTAAATCTAAATCATTTAAATTTTACTTTAACCTTAATAAAAGAACCATAATAAGAAAAACCCTAATCACCATCTACTTCTCCAATCAAAATGCACATCGCACAGGCCAAGGTCCCCAGGTTCTCCTTTCAGTACTCGTGACTCAAAATCTTGAATTTTGACTACCTTAAATATAAATAAAATGAGTTAAATTTAGAAAATTAATTTTATAAATTTTACCAGAGAATTAACTCATTTTAAAAAATTCGACTTGTGTCGATCACGTGAAACGCGAGTGGGAGGAAAGAGAGGTGGATGGATCGGGGGTATACGATCGATCGTGACATATAACAATAATGATACGTAAACATGCACGACTTATAATTAATCAGCAAAAGAATTAAAAAAGTCGAAGGATTAATTAACACGTGAATTTCCTTACTTCCTTGAAAAGAAAAAAGAAAAAAGAAAGAAGGCGTTGACTAATAAGGCGCCAGCCATGAAACTATAAAGATGTATGTGTTGGTTTTAATCACATGCACGCGCGCCTGGTTCTCTATCTCTCTGATTAATTACATCACCAACGTATTTTGTAATTAAGCTCTCGTACCACTATCTCTTAATTCCTTCTTTTCCTAAAATCACTAATGTTTTTTTGTTATATGTCTATCTTCGCTTCTGTTTTGCTCGTTCCTTTTCTTTTCTATCGGTTACGTCCGGCAAGAGGAAAAACAATTAAAACATGTTGCCATCACTTCTTTTCGGCTTTTTGCCGTGCGGCGGTCGGTCTTCGAAACAGACACGAGACCAACCATCCACTCGCTCGTCGTTTGCGTTCCGTGGATACTTTTCTCGTGCGATAAAGAAAACACAGCTGCGCGCGTCTCCTCGCCGGATGCTGTTTTCAGCTCCGGTTAAAGTTACTTTTACTAAATGGAACTCTAACGAGAGCTCATACACCATCGCCTAACTTTATTTTAAATGCACGCAGTCCTAACTTTAATCACCAAGATTTCATTTGATTTGATTTCAACTCTTTCTCGTTTCTAAAATTACTTTTAGTATCTGTCTATATTTATACGTATAAATTTTTATTATCTAATTAAATTATTATAAAATTAATTTCATCTCGTTCTTACGACAAAAACAAGCTAGTCTCAGATATACGCTTAGATTAGGTTTCACATGATTATACGTTCGACGTCAGCCGAGCCTGTGATTACACAAAAACAGCTCAATAGGACTACGACAACGGATCGATCAAGTTGACGGACGCCGGACTGCTTGAATGATTCGACATCTTTATGTACTTGTCACGTGTTCTTTTCTAACGTAAATTTAACTTAGTTGTTGTATTAAAATTTATTGAGAATTAATAAAAATTTAAAGTATGTATAATATTACAAGATTTAAACTTGATTAAAAATTCCAATAGAAGCGTGGGTGAGAGGCGCTGCTGTGATCGAGAGTGTTTGTCGTTGGCGATGAATGATTGATGGAGCACGTCGTCGACGTGACGTCACAGAGGACAGTCATGGGGTCCCACATATCACCGTGGCCGCAGATTTGTCTCTGTTTTTGTTAGTGTTTAAGGTTCGTTTGCGAATAATTTTTAAATTTTTAAATTATTTTTAATATTATTATTATTATATAAATTTTAATATATAAATTTTTATTATTTAAATTATTATATAATTTTAACTCAATTCACAAAATTAATTCTATTTTTTTTTACTCTTTTCAACTTCCAAAAGTTAAAAAAAGGCCACTCTTATTATGCAACCAAGTAAAAATATAGTAAGTATCATTTAGTATAGTGTTCCATTGGAGATGCTTATAAATTATTTGTTATTGAGGTAAGGCGAAGCGAGGTAAGGTAAGGTGTTTTTTTTTAAACTATAACGTGATTCTTAAGGTAACATAATAATAATAATTATTATTATTCTTTTTTATTTATCATATTTTACTATAATTACTATGTATAATAATAATGTACAATAAAAATCACATCTTACCTCAATAACAAACACACCATAGAACAATTAATGTTTTGACAAATAAATACAAGCACACACTATTTGTGTGTATATATATATATAAATACGAGTAGGCGAGCAAATGTGAGCGACGACGATAGTTGATTCACGAGTAGGAAGAAGGAGAAGAAATCGTCGATTCACACCGTCACGCTCGCCCCCTCCATTGTGCTTGCCCTTGCCTGTTCGGTTGCTTGCTCACCCTCATCCATTTGCTTGTTGGCTCACCCTCGCCTACCCGTGTGTTCGTTCACCAGCTGGCAGTCTGATCTAGATTAGACGACACAAATGTAGTGCCCATAGAAGTCACCTATGTACTTCTTTTTCTCATATATATATATATATAGGGTAAAATGGTTCTGTAGGTGCCTACAGAAGTCAGGCACTCGTTGGATCAAAGTTTAATGGTCATTTGATCAAGAGAGAGAGTGCTCAAAAAAAAAACTCTCACCGATGACACTTGCGTAAAAGCAGTCCATTTATTTTAACACAAAAAAATTCATAAAAAGTCACCTGCGAGATTTGGGATTTGCGATTCTTTTTCCTCAATCATAAAAGAATATTCATTGGGAAAGAAATGTTAGATTGACAAACTATTAATTACCTTAAGTATTTCAATACATGGTACAAAGTAAAATATGTTTAATCTGAAATGTATGAGTTGAACAACAAATGTATAGGTAAAATGAAATCACACTTTTAATTAAATAATCAACCATATTTTACTTTGTATTGATCTGACTGTCGAGAAAAACCACGTGGCAGTCGACTCGAAAGCCGATACACGCCCCCGACTGCTAGTTCACCGACTCCCTCCTAGGCAGTAAAACTCATTCTCATCCCTCACTCAACTGTTAAATCCATTTATATAGTATCAAGTCTTTTAACAAAAATATTCAAAGGATATCTAGAGTTATACCCTTAAAACGCCTAACTATTAAAATACCGGTCTTTTAATACAATCGTCTGGCCATTTAACACAAAACGCTGAATCTTTCATCCGACACTGTTCACACGTGTACTTTAAAACGTACACACTTGACTCAAAAAATCACGTGTTCATATTAAAACGTCGATCTTTTAATACTATCATCCGGTAATTTAATACAAAATGCCGAATCTTTCATCCGACACTATTCACACGTGTACTTTAAAACGTACACACTTGACTCAAAAAATCACATGTTCATATTAATACAAAATGCTGAATCTTTCATCGACGGTGAAATTTGATAGAACATATATATATATATACATGTACATACATACAATTAAAGTAATAGTCAAATTCAATAAATAAAAAGTAGGAGGCAAAGGGTGTGTGACCAATTAAAAGTGGTTATAATTACCATTTTGTTTGGTAGAATAAATACGTTAGGTGAGTTAGAAGTTTAATTTTTTTAAATCAACATAATTTTTAAAGTGAAATTTTTTTTTTATTTTCATTTTCATTATACTATTTATTAAAATATATACTTCTTACATTAAATTTTTTTGTAAAACTCATTCTCAAATGAAACCTAAACTCTCATCAAAGTGAAAAACAAAGATGTAAATAAGGATAATTAAGATATCACTTAAGTATTAATTTGATGATTGTAAGAACTTGTTTTAAATTTATAATTTTAAATTTCAATTTTTACATAAATACTTTTATGAATTTATAATTATATCTCTTAATTTTCACATTATCCGTAAAAAAATAAAGATGTGAAGAAACAATGAAGGAAAATACGTGAATTTCCTTACTTCCTTGTAAAGAATAAAGAAAGAAAAAAGAATAAAGAAAGAAAAAACAATGAACGATTAATTAACACGTGAATTTCCTTTAAAGAATAAAGAAAGAAAAAAGAATAATGAAAGAAAAAAGAAGGAAGGGGACCACCACTCCCTTATGCCGAACTTTGGATATGGTAGTTGAACACCACTCCCTTTTTTTTTTTAAGAATGTATTTTGACATCAACAATATAAATTCACGAATTAAGGTGTCAGGAGAGATTTGTATCTTTTTAAAATTAATGAAAAAAAAATTTAATTTTTATTATTATTAAAATATTAAAAATCTGAAAATAAATTTTTTTATGAGATTAATTATATATTTTATAAAAAATTTAAAAAATTTATATTTAATTTTAAAAAAATTAATACATGAGCTAGAAAGGGCCTTTCTGGGTTGCGTCTTGAACTGAAATGGAGAAACGTAGGTAGGCTACTTTACGACGCTACAGCTTGTTTTTTTTTTTTTTTTAATTACATGATTTACGATAAAAATAATAAAAATAATATTTTTTTAAAAAAAGTAATAAATAATAAAATAATATTTATCATATTAATATAATGATGATATTTTTAAAAAAGTTACGATGATAATATTTTTTTAAAAATTAACAC